>PNEQ01054583.1:0-15942 GCA_003012365.1 Medauroidea extradentata
ACAATAAATCGCAGTGAAGTTTATTCCGCGAGTGTTATTGGCCACGGCCACTTCTTGGTCCTTCGGGAGCTAGTCCCCCCAACCAGCCATTCACAGAACCAACGCATCACTCATCTCCGGCGTGGAGGACACAGAGAGGACATCGCCACACGGGCGGTAGACCCGCGCCCTCACAGCAGCAGCGAGCAGCCGGCACATTGAGGTGTTTGGGTTACTGGACCCACATGGTATGTAATACGACACCACACCTCTCTGGCCTCACCAAGAGCACGTCATGCTGTAACTTGCAGCTTGAAAACCATCACGAATGTGTGGAGTCAATAACTTTATTTCTTCAGAAGTGATTTTGTGAAATGAAGATATTCTAGTAATATAAGTAAACATGTATGAGCATTTTATTTTTAAAAACATTTTTGAGAAGAAATTTTGTAACATAAAAGAATTTGAGTAATTTTGTATATGTTTGGTATTATATAAAAAGCTCTGTAAAGAAAAATAATGTGTTCTTCATGTAATTTTGTCAAGTAATGTAGCACAAATGCAACATCAATGTTTGTACAATTTTTATAATATTATTTGTCACATCTTGTAAATAGGAACAAATGTTTGTAATATGCAATGAATAGTTAGTTATCACATGATGTAGCAGATATGCAACAATGTGTTTTCTTCATTTTATCAATATAAAATATGAGATAGAATTTTTCTATTATTTTTCTTGTATTAAAGACATCATAATGACTGCAAAATAATTTTTCGGCCCTAAATTAAAAATCATGCAGTTAAGGGTTAATATTGCGTTTTCATTCACTCCTGAGCTATACCCTTAAAATTTCAAGTGTCTAGCTCATCGGAAAGAAAGTTTAAAATCGATCTCAAAATTTATACTGAACAGACAAAGAAAACTAACTAAACAAGCTTACTAAAAAAAATTGGCAGGAAAATTGAGCGGTTCTAACATTTCTAACTTATAATCACTCCAATAAACCAACAACCTAAGCTTGGACTCACTTGGAACATAACTAACAAGCAATATGTGTTAATCAGCAAGATACAATTTTTCATTGCTTGGTTATATAGATTTGAAGTAATAAAATTGAATATAAACACTTTTATACTATCACACCGTACGAGAAATTGAAGAATCCATAGCAGAATACTTAAACTATCGCAATATTTACACCATTTCACAGCGGAAGAATAAGGGCTGCGTGCTGTGCCGTCTGAATACTTCTTACAACTGAGTACTCTGGTCAGTAGCAGAACATTCTGGGCGCCAAGACAAGTTAGGACATGTCGGTGCAGGTCATGTCCTGTTCGCTATATATACACACTCACACACACGTGCACGAACACACACACACACAATGAAACAACAAGGTGCAAAATTCTTTCAATCAAAAACCAGACGCTCTTTGAATGAAGACTTTCCAAGAAACAGGCTGACCAGTATATTTTTTCGCATACTTGGCACAGCATTCTTCTCGCGCCTGCTTTCTTCCAGCTTCAAACAGCAGGACCCTTCCAGAAGTACTTTACATATAATTTCTTTGATCAGATCTTATTTTCTTTAGCAAGTAAGTATTCCTTGAACCTGGTAGGATGAGTTATCGTACCACGCCAACCATACCCTAGTCTATTGAGACGGTTTTCATAGCAACCTTTCAATTAAGGGGGATTGATCCCTTTCAGATCAGTTTTACGGCTATTCTTTTAAATCAGGGAACAGACAAATTGTTTTACTTTTTTCACGCTGACAAGGCATAGTTTATTGTTTCTTTCACTTTTTGGAATCCACATGACATTATTTATGTTAATGTTGCGGCCTCTGCAGTCGCTCCCGTAAATAAAGCAATTTTTCTTTTCAGCTGTTTCCCGATGCAAAATAATGAATATATTATGGTTCCAGCAATTACAGAAAATCGATTATGCCTTGTCGTGACAAACATTTTGATACATCGACTGGAACAGAAGTTATCGATAAGAAACAGATAAAAGGGATCAGGATGATTTGTTCAACTAAAGTCGCTTGCTACTTTATATGGGTGTGGAATTATGGTCAATTACTAAACAGTATAAGGATTACAATTTTACAAGGTAAATTTAATTAATTTTTTTCATGATTTTTGTCTAATTAGCTGCCAAAGTCCACTTTTTTGTATAGAAAAACTAAAAGGCTTACATGTATGAATCTTCACAGGTAAAATTTCTGTATCATTGGCTATTCAAAGCCATGTCTATAATTTCTCCTCCTAGTCATTTTGCCATTTTATAAATGTGGAAGTTAATTTAAAATATAGTAGAGTATTTGTGTATTTAATTGCATAAAATTTACGATTGCCAAATTTTCCCGTTACATCTCTAAAATTAGGAAAGTAGTAGCCTATTTCGTTGTCACCATAGTTTCAACTTTTAATTCAGTAAAGGCTACAAAAAAAAGTCACAAATTTAACTTTGCATTTAACTATTCCCAAAATATGTAACCAAAATATGTTTTACAGTCTACTAGTGGCTAGCATAAAAGTACTTGTATACTAGCTACTGTGGGATAGGGACAGTTCGTTACCTTTCTTGAACAAGTCAAATGTAAGGAAACACTTTTTATGCACACACAACTGTTTTTGATAGAAAAAGCTTACAAGGACAACTTATTTTGAAATGAATAGCATCTAGATCGACAAAATAAGTTATTGTAGGAATTTTGCCAGATCGTGCAACATGTCACTTAACCAAGATTATTATCTATTGCTGAAAATATTTCCATTTTTACATTTTGTAATTTATATTTGGTACAGACTCTATGAATGTTGAACAAATCAACCCGAATACCTCAAATACAGCTTTAAAATCTGCATTTAACATTTTAGTGGTATGCACTTGTACACAAAAGCTGGCCATGTGAACTAAATAACTAATTTGGCAGTATCCAAGCTGGAACGGTAGCGAGTGTTTTCTGTCTTGTATACCTTTTATGTTAACTTTCATGTACAAGAAAGCTGCTGTGTACACTAGACTTAAAACAATGAGCTGGAAAGTGCCCAGTGTTTTAACTAAAGCTTACAACAGCACAATTACCCAGGGATCATAGGTTTCTTGTTCGAAAATGCTTCGAGGCTACTTGGTCCTCACTGCTCGGGGTTCAGATTTAAGCTTTGTGTTGCATTATCAGTGATAATGGATATCAACTGCCTGTACTGGTTGTGTGTTTCACTGCGGTGTTGAGCCATGCCTGAAGTACCCAACTTTGAAACTCCATTGTCCACCGCAACACGTTACCATCATAGTCAGAACTTTTGATAATATGTATGTCAAAGTGTTATCTTGAAACATGTGATTGCATAGAAGAATGTCTGAAGTAATTTATCAAGCCGACAGAACTGTCTGACTGATAAGTGTTCAGTACCATTTCTCAACTACTACGTAGCAAAATGCTTATGCTTATCACCTTACTCGTGCATGGTTCTTATTTAACACAGAATAATGAGTAACAGATGCAACATGGCGTGGTTTTCAGTGAACTTATTTTGCCATTGAATTATCCTGGAGTAACTGCCACTGGTGGTATGGCTGCAGTTAATTATGTAACCTAGAATGATCAAATATAGGTAGACATGTTCAAACTTATCAGATTCCTTTTAGATTATTCTTTGTAACATGGCAGCAAACTACGATGAGGTCAGATTAGTGTTTGTGCAGGTACATACAATCATCATACAATGAACAATTGAAGACAAAGATAATGAAACACAAGTCAACATATTGTCGTGTTAACGATACTAACTTACTCCAGAATGTTTCCCTGAAGGATTTTACCTTCAGAGATTAGGACTAAATCAGAACTTGCAGAGTACTTCGCTTGAAGCACAGCAAAAGCTAGCAACAGACTGAAAATAACCATGGTTACCTGGGAGAACCCAAATAAAAGGAAATGTTGAGGTTGAAGACTCTCTTTCAACTAACAGTCAAGAAGAGGCTGATGTATTTCCAGTTCTGCATGCTCTTTCTCTTCCTGTATGTACAAAAGACAGAAGCACAAGTACTCACGTTTTAGTACTTGACATATAAACACACAAATAGGACGACACATAATCGCGTATCGCGACATTTCGCTGCTTAGAGCAGCTTCCTCGGGCGAAGAGACATGGCTGGTGTAACAAAGTTTAAGGTAAGTTCTCTGGACACAGATGTTGTGTCGCTTGTTCACTCGTATCCTTGCTTCTCAGTGCATACAATGTTCCTCACTGAGAAGGGAAGACCAAAGAGGTACATTTTTGTTCAAGTTACATGTAAAAGTTTGGGACAAAAGTGCACTTCTGCACTGCTAGGGTTCCATGATCTCACAGGCGAGATGTTTCTAGCCGATTTGTTGGCAGAACTGAATACTGGTGTTAAGACATTAGTGGGCTGTGACGACAAGGTCCTCGACTCATCATCCAGAATACTCTCTATTTAATGATTTATGTTGTTTAGTATTGTCTTACTTGCAATCTGATTGTGGTTGTATTCATTTGTATTTCAGTATTTTAAATAAACGTAAGTGTATTTCTAGATTTATATATATTGATGCTAGTTATAAAACTACTTCAACAAGAAACACAATTTACTAATAAAATCAGTTTGTGTATGAATCAGATTACTGATAACCGTATAACACTGTCTTGTACGCCAACATATTCCCAAAACTCTTATTTATATAGCCTTCATTTCAGTTTTTATTGCAAGGGAGGGGGAAGCAGTTTGATGCACTTGAAAAATGTCTAGGACTGGCCCTGTTAATTCCTTTACCATTACACATTTACTATCTGACCAAAAACCAGTATTTTATGAAGTTTTTTGCAACCGCTGCTTTAACAAAAGTTTTTAAAAATACTTATAAATAAAATTACTTAAACACGTAGGCATATGTACAAGTACATACACAAACCGTGCTTTCAACGAAGTCATTTGATTTTTCTTGCTAGAAAACCTATTCTGGCATTTTAATTTTATAATTATTTTTAAAGACTGTATTAAATGACTACCATTTTTAATGTCATCTTGGATTTTAAGCTATAAACTGTGACAACAGAAATAAAAATGCAAACTTTATTTATTTTAAAAGCTTAGTGCAATTTCTTTTCAAATCAAGCGAATTTTCACCTTTGCAAAAATGAAATGACACAAATGTTATTTTCCCGATAAATGAGCTTACACTACATACATGGAGGTGTAGGAGAAAAAGTCACTCACTGGCCCAACATCAACAATACTTTACAGGATAATAGAAACTATCTCCTGCTGAACTCTCATTTCATTTTGAGACCGGGAATGAATGATTTGCAGTTGATTCTCAGGGAACAAACCTGCCAATTTTCTTCCTCTTCCGTAACAGTAATGCATGTTAGAAGCCAGTTTTTCTTTTCACCTAAATGGCACATATACAAGACTAACAGGTATTTAGAGTTACAATTATTTAAACCTTGTGTTGTTTTATAGTTTTACTAGCTGTCCGTCCGAAGCTCTGCCCAATTGTCAGGTAATATCAGCATTACTATATACTGTTACAAGTTTGAGACATAAATTTTATATGTGGGCAATTCCCATGAGTTCTTTTGGGGAAAGAGGTATTATAATTATAAATAAAAGAGTTAAATGAAGTACTGGATTTAATAGCTCACAAAGCTACGAAATACACAAAACAGTAATCAACTATAACTCTCACAACACAATTAGTTATGCACACAATTACTACTGTGTCACAGACACGTTAATTAGCTTTGACAATTAAAGCACAAAAAATGTCTACCATCAATTAATTAAACAGTACAAATCACAATAAAATTCAGTCATATATTCAATCAACAGTCTTTCTCAAATAGCGACAGTGTACAACCTTAATAGTCAGCCGTGGTGATGAATCGTCGTGTGCTGCGCAGCACCCCGAGTGCACCGCTGTCTTCACTCTTGAGGTCTTTGGTTCGACTCCCGTCGCGTACCTTCTTCGCCCGTCAGCCCGCCGCAGCAGTCCTCTTGGTTTGTCCAACACTGCTCCAAAGGTAGCCGCCTGCCGCCTCACAGTAGACTCTGACGTCACCAAGATGTCTTCACCAGTCTATCTCCACAACAATAGCACCTTCCTCTTTCACGACCAATAGCAAACTCTCCCCGAATTTGTCGAATTCAGAGGCCGCTTCGCAGGGCAGAAACGCAGTTGGGACAGGTCTCTATGACGTAGTTTCGGCGCGATTCCCACTATGAGACACTCGGGCTTTGAGTCATGGGCCAGCCCTCAAGGTGTTTCGACACAGGCCCCATCCAGCCCGACCTCAGAAACACAGCATGCAACAATACATTTAAAGGAGCAGCAGCGCCCAGATGGTCAGACAACTCGCCATCCACCAAAAACGTCGGGGCTCATTTCCTAGCAGAGTCGTCCCCGGAATTTCACATTTCAGAACCATGCCGGACAATGTCACTGGTTGGTGGGTTTTCTCTGCGATCTCTCGTTTCCCCTGCCCTTCTCATTCCGGCATGTCTCCATGTAGGGTCTCATTCCACATCATCCTTCTGAGCGAGTAGACGTCTGCATGTGACCAGTATTAAGTCTGCATCCCCATGCTATCGGTTACATTATAATTTTAATTTAAAAAGCACATATATATTGTACAGGCCCAAAATGTTTTTACTGGACTGAAAAAAATTGCTCTGGTTAGATTATTTCTCGATTGCCACGCTGAATATTCAAATCGTCTGGCTTGAATAGTTTACAAAATATGTTTTTTCCATGGGAATTGGTTATTGTCTCCAGTAGGAAAATATTTTATTATAACTTTTGTGGTATTTACATAAGAATCATTCTGAAACAAGCAATGCCTCCCTATTTCAAATGGCTAGAGAAATATTGAGGGTTAACCCAAAACACGTTTCACCTCTTTTCATGGGGGCTGAATTAAAAAAAATTCTGACATTTCTTTGTTTGCTTTTGTACGAGTGTCTCATTGAATAGAAAATCATGATGATTGGCGGTCTTGTTCGAGCTGCACTGACAATTCATCAAAAAGGCATTTAACCATTAAGGTGTACATTTCGCAAAAAAATAACCTTCCCAGTGATTGCCTATGCCTTGATAGGAACACATCCTCGAAATTTAATGTTTCTAGGTCCAGCTGTTTAGGTTGTACATTTATAATTCAGTCAGTTAACAAGCCTTTACTTCCTATATTATAGAGATGTTTAAGTAAAGGCATATCTTTAAGCTCATTATTTATCTGCATAATATTTAAATTTCACGAAGATGTGGAAGGATGTCAACATAGTGGATGATATCATCATCATTAAGGACACTGTGAATTTTGTGAAACCTACAACAGGTAATTCTTGCTGGAAATCTCTGTAGAGTGAAGTAGTAAAGGACTTCAAGGGATTTTCCACTATTGACACATACGTAAAATATTGTTCAAGTGGTGTAGGAACTTGGCTGTGAAGGTTTATCTGATATGCAAGAGGATGAAATAGAAGAACGTAATGAAAATGACAGAAACACTCCTGCAGTACATTAAGATAAGGGTATTGTAAATAATTCGCAATTGGTAGCGACAAGATTATAAGGCGAAAAGCGATAAAACCAAAATAAAACCAAAAAGCATGTCAATACACCGCCAAACACAGACATCTAATTTAAATCACAAAATAAAGCCTTGAAATTATTTCCTCTAAAACAATTTTTTGCTGTACTGATTAAAGGGAAAACATATCGTTTGAAAATTTAAAAAATTGTGTAATCCTGAAAACAGATTAGTAATGTGGTTCTTAGCCTATTTTCAGTTATGTTCATCTGTGTTTCCCGCCTACTGCTCCTCATGGTCTGTCAATTCACCTTCATCCATGGTAGCCACTCACTCTTGGACGGACCACCGGTCGGTTGTTTGGGTCATTCAGGCGCTGGGGGCAGTTTCCCTGAGTGTCTTCCCGTTTCTCGGGCTTTGGGTTGGTTCTCGTCGGAAAACTGATAAAATATTATGTGAGATGCTCCTTCTCAATTACATAGTGTTGTATATTTATGAATTTACAAACATTTACAAAAGAATACATGACTTGACTTAACTGTGACTCACCTTCATTGCTATCACTGCACCTCCTCATGAAGTTAGTTCTAACCACACAGGCCCCAATATACCACATAAATCTTTATAAAATTTGTGTTTTACAATTTAACATGGATATCTGATTAAGAACGCAATTTTATGAACCATAAATATTGTTAACAAACGTAAAACAACAACACTGAAATTTAAAATTTTAAAAAGGAAACTGACCTAAAAATAAAACCATAAAATATTGTCCCTAGCAATAAGTCCTATGAAGAAGTGCACCTGAATGCGTGACAGGATAATAACACTCTAGCGGTGATAAAATAAAGCAACTGTATCCAAAAGATCAATGATCTCTATGATGCACGAGACACTTCTATAGTAACAGATGCAGCTACTCGAATGTGTTTAGTTACGGCTGAATAAAGACTTCTGTAACAGTGACTTTACTCATCTTTAGCTCAGGATGCGCCAAAAGTACGAATGAATATATATATATGACCATTGCAATGAATGAGCTGAAATGAAGGTTCAGATTTGCTTAAAAATGTTCTTCGTCAAGAAACAGGTAGCGTATCTGTACATTTCATTTCTACCTGATTTAATTAAATAAAAAGAAAATTTTGAAAATTTCACTACCTTGGCAAACTTGCTTCTAAATGTGTTGAATTGAAAACACACATGACCAGTCTACTATTGGTTCAACCACAAGCACATGCCTTACATTTGAGCACGTGAGGAAGCCCTTGCTATTATTCACATATTTAGCACATTTATACACACTGCATACTTCAATTACTACATACAATCTCAACCATTAAAACAATAAATTTATAGCACATCTGATATGCATGTTTAGATACAAGGAAGTGGTACTGTATTCACTATGCAATGTTATACAGAAATAAGACAGGTTAGAAAGAATAAGACATTTATTAAAAACCCAAACAAAGAAACACTGTCATTAAAATACATACCATCGTGGGTAACATGTCAGATATTTCAAATAAAGAAAACGGGAAGACAAATGTACCGCTCCACAGAAAAACCACAGGAAAAAAATGTTACGATACTAGTGTGGATTAAGGAAGGAGACTGTTACTTCCATTACAAGTAACAATTTAAAAAAAAAATGGATAAATTGTGCATTATTCACAATAGAGTACCTTAAGGAACTATTTTGTAATGTATTGCATTGTGTTTTAAAGACATTACCATGGACAATCATAAGTTTTCAAAACATTATGGCACATTTTTTTTGCCTGTCGGCCAAAGTAAAATATTTAACACTCCATAAGAGATTTTAATGAACATTTGTGATGCACTACAGTGGAAGAATATTCCCAAGTTATGTACATATTAAAACAAAAGATAATTTAACTGACCTGCAGTATAATGTAATGCAAATGACTTTACAAGTATGGGTAACTAATGAGCACCAAACAATAAGATGCATTTACACAATTGGGTATAACTGTACAAAACTACACACAGTTCCGTCTGGTGTTTGCAATGATTTCATAATTGTTTCCACTAACAGTGGAAATACCACTTAATCTATGCAGCATCTACTGCTTACTATAACCACACAGCTAGCACCAGTGCAATAAATATTGTTGGTTATCACAATAAAAATTACAAAAAAAAAAATTTGTAAAGTAAATAAGTTAAAAACTGGAATTCACGCTTGACATTACACATCCTGTACTTGTTGTAATTGGGTTGGCCGTGCAAATATTTTAAATACAAAAAAAAATTACTTTTGTTTCAGTAAGACCAAAGTTCATTTTCTATTTATGGTGTTACTATATATAGGTAGTCAGTATTTTATTTCTCCTTCAACAAAAGTTTGCACGTAAGTAATAATATTGTTAAATGTATCCAATAAATTAATTTCAAATATGGATTAGAAATAATTTCAAACTAAACGAATATCATAGTATGTGTGGATTTTTGTTCATTCCACACTTAATTTTGTACTGCGCATTGATATCTTTATGTTACACACACTACTAATATCAATTGCCTTTTCATTTCAGTGTGAATTTTTTAACTGTGTTATGTGCAAGTCATATTTGCACAACCATAATTTCTAACCTTATCTGACAGATAATATCTGAATAGAGAGCAGGACATAAAGTTAAGCTGCACAGTTGGAATTGTACGCTGCTTTCAGAACTACAAGTCTTATCATAAACATCACGTGAACTGCTGTCGATCACGTGGTTTACTTCTGGTTCTGGGGCTCGTGTGGTTCTGGCAACCTCTCCCACGATGGCTCCACGCCCCAAATTTCGCGGGCGTACTCCTCAATGGTACGGTCGCTGGAGAACTTGCCCGACGACGCAATGTTATGGATGGCCATCTCAAGCCACTTCGCTTGGTTCTGCTCAGGGACAAAGAAAATCAGGTTTAGTCTCCGGGGCACAAGAGGAGAAAATTTTATATCTAGTACACGTTCACAATTTTCTAGGACAGGTCTATCTTCTGGAAAAAAGATATAAGTGTGCATTAAGCACAAAATTCTTACCTTCCTAGGTTTCGGTTAGGAATTAAGTACAAGAATAAACTTATTTATGTCACCAGAGTACCAAACAAGACCTACATTATGCAAGTTGTGCTCAGTCAAGGAATATTATACTTCTAAGAACTCAGTGTAGTTCGTACTGCCATATGTCTTTTAGGGTTGATTTTAGATCTATTGCTCTCATCGAGGTGGTGCAACAGTACACGTTGGACTCACATTCGGGAGAATACAGGTTCAACTTCTGGCTCTGGCCATTCTGATTTCAGTTTCAGAGACCGCTTTAGATTAATGATGGGATGCTACCTTAAGGTACACAGATTCTTCTCCATGTGTACAGTTGCGTGTCACCGTCTCTAATGATCTTGCCATCGAAAAGACATAAAGCCCACTTAACTTGGATTTATGGCACAAAGGATTGTATTGTAGCTACTGTATAGTTAGATTACTGACTAATTCTCATACAGGAGTCAACAGAGCAGACAAAGCCTGACAAAACAATAGTACTTTAAAATTTGATTGAGAATGACTAGCAAGCAGAGATGAACTGACCGACTGAACATTTTGTACGGAAATTTGTCAGTGCCTCGAACTATAGAACAAATTATGCTTGAGAAAGAAAATGTGAAACCTTATTTATGTAACATCACCAGTGGTTCAGACTTCCAGAGAATGTGGAAAACATAAATGGCTACGGCATGTATTAAGGAATGTATGGCACCATGCTGACCCTGGCTTTTCCTTAATAAGAGCCCAATAATAACCACTGCACCATCTTACTCAGTACCTCTTGTAACGCAAACATACATCACCTATCAAGGACGTCTACGGTTGTCAGAGAAACCTCACCTGGTACACTTTGTTGACCGTCTCCTGAGACTTGATGTACGCCTCGTAATCAGCGAGCAGGTAGAAGCGGTCCCACTTAAGTAGGATGTCAGCAATGTCGCGGAACTCGTCAGGGTTGTTGGGGCTGAAGAAGCCATTCTGGATCTGGTCTATGCACTGCTTGATCTCCGGGTTGCTGTTGTAGTAGTCGTAGGCGTTGTAGCCCCGCCTCTTCAGGTCCTCCACCTCCTCCACAGTCATGCCGAAGATGAAGATGTTCTCGCGGCCCATCTCCTCAGCCATCTCCACATTGGCCCCGTCCAGCGTGCCGATTGTCAGGGCCCCGTTCAGCTACGTACATACGACACAAATCCAGTAACTATTACAACCGGCCTGTTCCTGCAGGTGTACAACCAGAGTTTTAGTTAAGTGATTGAGGGATCATGTTTTGTTGACTTAATTTCTTATAGTCTGAACCATATTGACCCAGATACAAAGGAAACTGGGAACAAATTAACCACAGTTGAGGAGGGGGAGAATTAAATTTGTCTTTGGGATGATGTAACACATACTGCTGTGCTTTCATACTTATTAGCTCCTATTTTAAGTAAAATTCAAATAATCTAAACAAATACAAAACATGAATTATATGACAATGGCAAATTAGTCAATGCCAGTAGTCCCAAATGGTATACTGATTTCGAGGTAAATTTGTGTTTGCTCTGCTGGAAACTTAAGACACGTTTTCTTGCATGGAAACAATGTGCTTGCATTCAAAGTATTTTAGTGTTAATGAGTAGTTCGACTAGTGTGTTAATATTTAAATATCTGAACACTTATAAATGGTAAATAATTAATAGTGTCTGAAAAACTAGTACATATTATAAATACAATTTCAGAAATACTATCTTAGCTTCAAATACCATCAGAACCTGTTCAATAACACATGTGACCTTACATTAGTACAATAAAAGTAAATTACGTATCTCCAAAAGTGGCAGAATAACTGTCAGCTATAGCTAAACATACATCCATCTGTAAAGAAAATTACTTGTTTACAATTTGATTCGGTAGTGCCAGCGTAAAGCAAACTGCCTTGAGATATGCTCAAAAATTGAAGATACAGTAATTAGAAAAAGTCAGTTTGTAGGAAGCTGCTGCATATGCAGGAAATGGTTTCTCCTGTGGGTTTATGTTGAAACTGGTTATGGCTAATTTCCGTTTGGTATCTGCCCTGTGGCAGTTCATCTTCTAAGTGGGTTTGAGTTGAAGCAAATATATACTGCATTGCATTGTAATGGTAGATTATGTTCTGTGTTATACAGCCGTGATTGTCTTGAATCGGATATGTATGGTTTATGAGTCAGCTATGGAAAGAAGTAGAAAGTTGATGTGTTGGCTGTGTTGAGATCAGGGCCCCGCAGTACTTTGGGGCACATTATTTTGTTGTAAAGGTTTGGCGGCCATTTGGAGACTGGAGGACTTTATGGTAGGAAGCTAGCAGAGATGTGCAAGCTGGATTCACAACCAATACCTGGAATATGTATGTACGTAGTATGTGTGAATATAGAAACACTTGAGTGAGCATGCAAGCATTCACATCACTTAGCATGCGTACGTATCTGACCGAGTTGGTCTGAGTGGGCTCCTAGGGTTTTGGGGTGGATTTTTAGTTTATTTCCTTAGGTTTTTATAAGTTTTAGGGTGTTCTGAGTTTTGGGGTTCTGTTAGAGAGACTGCTTTCCCTTCTTCCTCTCATATTGCCTGGTCTGGTAGGCTGTTTAGCGAGAAGGGTTGCCCCGGTTGACGGCGTTATGTCTTCCCCTTTCCCGCCGGTCCTACTTCTCCACTGGCCATGGAGGGGAGGGCCTGGAGGGGGGGAGAGGCCTAGTGCCTTCTGCCGGCAAGTGAAGCGAGCTGCGGACTCGCGATGCGTGTGGAGGGCGGACACTCTTAGGTTAGACGTGGATGAGTACACATCGAGGGCTAGAGAGGTCGGAGTGTGGTCCTATTGCACCGAGGTGTTCAACGGAGACAAGGAGTCATCACAGGCATGCGGGAGTATCGCAAGTCACGGCCTAAGTTGCCCGCAAAATTTCTGGTTCAAGGATCGCCTGTCTTGTTGTTGTGTGAGTGAGTGGCTTCCCACGACTATCAGTGGAGGTTTTTTGATGAGTTTTCCCGTCCACCTTAGCTTGCGGCCCGTTCACCTAGCCGCAATTAACGTCCTGATTCCTTAAAATTGAGAAGGAGCGGGAGAAATTCTTGCCTGGTAGGAGGCTTTCTGGACATTTACTGTTTGATTCCGGCGAAGCATAGTTCTTAGCGCCCTGTTGTCCAAAACACGGAGAAACGTAATAGTTTTCTTAAAATCTCTGAGTAAGTGACCTTTTGACAAGTCATTCACGAAGCAGTTATTTGGGAGTGTGGTGTGATTGGATTGAGTGGGGGAACTACATAAATGGTAAAGCGCACAGAGTTGTAATAAATTTTTAACGAGTGTAATGTCAACGAGACCTGTATTACTTTGTGAAGATTTGAATGTCAATAATTGTTCAGATTTTGTAATGGCCCGAGTGGCAACTGTGTTTTCTGGTAAAAGTGAGCATTAAATGCAGGTTATTGACGTCACATGCGTGTTTTCTTCCCTCGAGAGGAACCCTTTCATTAACTCGCTGTAAGCATTGGTTATTTGAACTGGTGGGGACATGCCCCGAATGTTGGAATTGTCATGCAAGTGTTTGATTTTAGTTAAATGGTAATATGGGCCTTCAGCCTCTTGGAGTCATCTCCTTGGAGTTCGGCTCAGGTCAACTTTCTATTTTTTACATAATGCTAAGTGGTGGTTGTGAATTAAGTCTAAAAGTAGCCATAAGAACGTAGTGACTAAATTTAATATGATTTTCATATACTTCGTATTTTTGTCATAAATAATGTTATACGTTTCGTTCCAACACTATTAAGGTGTGCGTAATTTACTGCAGCCACTTTTCACTAACAAAAACGACTTCTGTGCACATCTAGATTCTATCGGTTTCTGAAGCTAATCCAAAAAATCTTACATATGTGCATATGTATGTTAAAAGTGGTTGTAAATCTAACTTACACTTTGTTATAAATGGCCCGCTTGACCTGCCTGTGGTTTAGGTAACCTCCGTCCGTAAATGCTTTGGCTATTTAATTGCACTGGTCACTTTCAGCAGAGCACATGCATTTGGATCTGGTTGACAGTCTTTATGGAAAGAAAGAATGGTACTAGCTCTCAAAATGAAAGGTACTGAAGATGGTTGGTGTGTGCAGCTGTTTGCATTTTGCCATTTTGAAGGGTAAGTTCTACATTCATAAAATGGCCTGCTAATTTGATAGCACTGTGGTAAGTCACATTTTGAGAAAGTCAATGAGAAATTTCTACATGAAAGTCCAGACCACAAAGAAGTCTTCAATAATTCAGACCCAGAAATATGGCAGTATCTATTTGTGACATAAGAAGATTATTCCAAGATTGTCCATAAATCAGTTGGTATAAAAGGGGGCCAGGTAGGTGCCCATACTCTGCTTTGTCCAGGGCTCTGAAGTTATTGTTGCTAAGCGTGAATCTTGACAGTTCTACAAGGAAAGCAGTGCTAGAGTGTCTCACATTAAGGTACTGTTCTATTGTCAACTATCAAGATGAGTGTTTAATATTGTTTCATAGGTAAACAACATTGACGGTTAGCATCTTGCGGTACAACATCCACATTCTTTTATAATGCATTTGGCTCCTCACACGTGACAATACACTTTCAAGAAAAGTCACTAAGTTATCACTGGGTAAGTGAATGTCCACGTCAAGTGAAGTGCTTGTATCTAAAAAGTGAACAGGCTAATTTCTTGCAAGTCTTCAACCTCAACCTAGTTAATCTAAGGTGATCGGGAAATTCTGGTGACGTGATTGTGAGAACTAGACTAACTACAGCAGGTTACTTATTGTATGTTTTATGTACATTCTGACTGCTTTATTTGCTCCAATTTACATATATATCTTTTACCAGTTTTAGTGCTACAATCAATGTCAGCCATAGAATAATATATGTAATATTAATATATATGTATATATTAATATATATATATATATATATATATATATATATATATATATATATATATATATATATATATATATTAATGGGTTGAAGGAAGTTCTTACCTCACTTGAAAATCATTTCGATCCAAAGCCAAACGAGGTTGTGGAATCGTTTAGGTTCCATAAGAGAGACCAAGGTGAGGGAGAGACTGTATCACAGTATGTAGCTGAGCTGCGGAAGTTATCGATCCACTGCAAATTCCCTGACTTGGACAGGATGTTGAGAGACAGGTTAGTGTGCGGAGTCAGAGACAAAATTGTACAACACGCACTTCTTTCTAAAGAGAAGCTTACTTTTAAAGTTGCGGTAGATTTAGCAACGGCAATTGAGACTACAGAGAAGAATGTTGAGAATATCCGGGGAGGTTCTGAGAAAGTGCGTGAGTCAGTACACAAAC
>PNEQ01054584.1:0-15944 GCA_003012365.1 Medauroidea extradentata
GTTTCTGAAGTGCGTCGACGATGTTCGTGGCAGTATAACTGAACGAAACTTGAATTATTGAATAGCGTGTGTCATGTCTGTTGTAGTGGCGGTTTTGCGTTACAAATTCAAATAAAATATGCCCTCATTTACGAGATGCGTAACGGCAATAGTGCGTGTTGTTTAGATTAGTCGATGGACAGAAACCAGACATTAACTCACAGGTATTTATCACTAAGAATACTTTATTTATATCTTACATTCAGCCCCCGTGCATTTAATGAGTAGATATTGTAGCTAAATTTTATCGGAGCAGTTTAATGTAGTTGTAAACATTGCACGACCCTATGTAAATAAAAGCACGTGGCATTATTTGTGTTTACATCGGCGGAAAGATATAAACTGGCAGGAAATAGAAATTAATCAGGGCTTTTTTGAGTGTTCACTTTATTCCGAATCACCTATACCACGCAAATCCTCGCCTAATACATTGAAAACGAAAATGTTAGTGGCGAATTGTACGACGATATTTTACATGCACAATGTGGCAACACAGCACGGTATCTTACTACCACTGTTCTATCATATTACGGATGCAAGTTCAAATCGCGAGAGTTCCAAACGTGATTCTACGATAACTCGACGTTACACAAATAATACCTGGGCGTGAAGCGCATAAGGGAAGTTTCTCCGTGCAGTGTTGCCACATAGTACACGTAAAATGTATTTCTGCAACTAACATTTACGTCTCAAATTTAGCCCGAGATTCGCGAGGTATGCTTGTTATTATGCAGCAGTTTCTGGACATCATGTATTTTATCTCGAATTAGTGTTGAACAGCAATTTTTAACTATGAAGTGGAATCATGATATATTTAATTAAAGTAAAAACTATGCGAGCTCAATAACCAACAGGCCAGCTTTTATTGCCCTACGCCACCAAGCTTAGATATATTTGTCCACTGAATGACGCATCACTGAACATCACCAGGATAGGATCTAGAAAGGGGGAGGGGGAGGTCAGGGGGTCAAACTGCCCCGGATGCTGGGTTAGAGGGGGCGCTGGTGGTTCCGAAATAATTTAAATAGGGAATGAAGTGTAAATGAATGTAAAAAAAATCTACCAATATTTAGACTTTTTCCAATTTTGTACTTTTTTTTACTTTGAACACGATATGGTGTAAATGCAGTATTTATAATCAGAATGCACACTTAAAACACTAGGGTCTACTAATAGTAGTTTACAGGTTTTATGTATTTCTAATAAAATTTTGAACTGTTCTATACGCAGCGCAAAACAACGTTTGCAAGATACGTTTATTACTGTTGGGTTGATTGGTCTGGCGGCTGGAGGGGGGGGGGGGGAAGCAAATCACAATTTTTGCCCCGGGCGAAGGAAAGCCTATATCCGTCCTTCAACATCAATTTCAGAACAAACAAGGTATAAGGTGGTTCACGATAAAGTCAGCACTTTTGAGGACTTTTTTTTTTTGCCTAGAACAATGATTAAAATACAATGACATTTATTGTCACTTGCGACGTAAAATTTTGAGTACATTACAAACTATGCACTTCGAGGGTTCCGCGGTGGCCGAGTGGAAGCCGACCCCTTGTGGTTCAGTTGGTTGAGCGACCGGCTTTGGTGCGGGGGGTTCTGGGTTCGATTCCCAGGTCTGGCTGGGTGTAAATTTGTGTTTGTCCATTTGGGTCTCAAAAATTGTCACTATACAAATTGTCTCACGAAACGTACTGGGGTCACTCGAATAAAGTCACATTAAAGGGGGGAATGTTTGGTGCAGTGATGATGCGGAAGCTTCTGCATCGTCACTGCACCAAGTATTTTTTTTTTCAATAAAAAAAAGTGGTCAGCCTACTCGCCGCCCAACAAGGCGATCCGGGTTCAATTCCCAGTGAGGTTGGGCCGCAGATTTTCGCATGTGGGAAACGTGCCGGACGATGGCCATTCGTCGGTAGGTATTCTCGGGGATCTACAGTTTCCACCGCCGTCATTCCGACGCTGTTCCATACTCAACTCATGTCACCCCTCACCACGAAGCGCTGACCAAAATCTCTCACTCACTTTACACATCAATTGTTCCTTATAATGCTTTAATTATATATATATATATATATATATATATATATATATATATATATATATATAAAACTGGCAGGAAGCTATACATTATCTGAAAGTAAAAAAGTAACTCAAGTTTCAAAAGTGCTCACTAACCCGATTAATCTGTTGATCGTTGTTTTCAGCAGGGTTCTTATTGGCTAATACATACCCTGGGCGTGTCCGACGTACTTGGGTTCCAAAAGCAAAATAGTAGAAATGCAAAGACGTTTGAAAAAGGAATTTACAAGATTTTCTGGTCCTGACTGTGTAAAAAATTCTCAGGGCTGTTTTTTTTTTTATAGCGATTTTTCGAAAGTTTTGGAAGATCCCCTGGTGACTTTTTGAGTTACACTATTGGCAACATCGTTGTCGTCACCCTCAACCGCTCTCCAACCACCAGAAACAGCTCAAGCGGGACGGGACGGCGACGAAGCTGAACAGGATATGGTCAACACACCTGAGCCGCGGTGCGACAGTCGCGATTTATGACTACAGACCTCGAAAATTCGCGGTTACTTGTCGTCGACCTGCGCGTCAACCACCTGTACGTTTGTACAACTTTCCAACTGGCGCACGACCTGGATTATTACATAAAATGAAGAGCCGGTAGCAAAATCCGTGGATAACCAATTTTGGACTAGACCTGAGAGATGACACTGTCCGAAAAAATGTTCGTGAAATTATGGAAAAGTACAGGCAATAAATTATCTCGAAAACTTCGTAATATCATGGACACTCAGTTTTGTTTTGTTACAAAATGCTCTGGGAAATTATGGACAATCCGTTTTCCACACAAAAATTGACTTTATGGCACTCTAGTCTTCTAGAAATACAAAATACTCTTCTTCGCTACGTTTTCTCGAGATCTTGAAGTAATATTTAGTAACTTGAAACATTTCTCTAATTCGCCGGGATTCGAACCCACAACCTTAAGATTAGTAGTCAGACACACAAACGGATTTCCGCGCACAGTAAGTTCCGTTTGAAAGATTTCTACTAATATCTTGTTTAAACTTGATTTTCCACTAAAATCTTTGGTCGCAAGTTGGGTGTACAGTACTCTGTTCCATAAAACTTACGTAAATGTTGACAGTTCTAAGACTACATGGATACGTATTACATTTTTGTTGTACATGCTTGAAGCAATGATAAGTCGACAGTTCGACGGAGTTCAGCATAATACAACCATACCAAGTAGAAGTTAAAAGGCCCGAAATATTCCCTAGAAAAAGAAACCAGTATTACAATTTAATTAGAGACCCGGAAATTTCGGGAATTCATTTGAGAAGACGTTAGATTTGAAACTCTTGTACACATTAATTTCATTCGCGATTGGATCATTGTTGATGAAACTCTACCTTGAGGACTGCGAACCAATAATAGACCTGCATGAAAACACTCAATGACTCCCGCGCTACCTTGTCACATGTACAACTGGCCACTCACTGGAGCAGCAACCAATGTACAAGTAGCTGAGGATATAGTGTGTATACAGGACTGTGGAGTCCAGCCGTCGTTGAACCTGCGAAATTTCCGGGACTCTAATCATAATGTTTTAAGAGAAATAAGGGACCAGAAAAGTATCTTATACAAGGTTTAGATACACACAGTAAAACGTTGACCTTGAATATCTCAGCTCCAATAAGTAGGGACCTCTATTTTTCGCGAAAAGAATTTTGCCTCACTTTGTTTCGGTGCCTTACGTTCACATCTGAAGTTCTGCATCGTGATCAGTGATTGGATATTTAAACTCTCACTCTCGCCTTGGGATTTTACCGTCAAATCACAGACGTGTGGAGTTGCAGGAACGTTATTGTAATTGGCTCAGTCAAATGAGACACGGCTCTTCACATAGACTCGCTGCCAATAGTCACGAAGCAGAATTGCAGATGTGCACGTAAGGCACTGAAACAAAGTGGGGCAAAATTATTTTCGCGAAAAACAGGGGTCTCACCATTAAAGTAAGGTGAGAGCGTTTTACGGCCAATTAAAACGAGGTCTTACGAGCCGATGAAGGTGAAGTGAAGAAACAACACAACACCGTGCCCGAGCCGGGATTCGAACCCAGAACCTCTTGCACCGTAGACCTGCTCAGCTCCAATGAACTGTGGCTGGTTATCTTCTACATAAGTCCGTTCACTCTTAATTAGTAAATGAACCAGAGATGCAAGTTCCACAGTAGGCCTATATAGAGTAATGGTTTTCTTGTCTGGCCTTTCTTAGATGTTAGCAGTGAGTGTTCAAAGACCTGCCAAATTTACCACAGTTTAATTAAACTAAGACCGCGGTTACACGGCGGCCTGAAGTAGATAACCGAAAGAGATTTAGTCAGCCATTTTTAAACACGTTCAGTGTATAGCTGCCGAAGTGAACACGTTCGCGTGGTCACACGGTACTCGATTGTCGCATTCAAAATCGATTGTGTTTTGTTACGACAGTACAGTATATTGTTTTGAGGTTATGTTTGGTTTAACCGTTTAACCCATGGCCGTAGAAGAACAGGTCTAGACACTCGCCTATCTAACAATGTATTTTGCCTGACTCCCTTGTTGTTTGGCTGTAGTTCGTCAAGTTAACGAGAATGTCGTACTTTTTGGCGCTGTTTTCCGGGTGGTCGGACTCAAACTCCGTCCACTTTTTTCCATTGTTAAATTTATAAAGTAAATAAAGATTGCTGGAGCCTTTTCTTAAATTTGTGAGCGAAGAAAGTATTTCATAAATCGATAAAAAATACGTTTTGATAAATTGTTTATCTTAGCGGAAAGGAAGTGGGCGGAGTTTAGTCCGACCGCCCTAACATCAGCGCCAATAAAACACAATATTCTCGGTAACTTGGTGAACTACAGCCAAACAAGGAGGTCAAATATCCAGGCGAGTGTCCAGACCTGTTCTTCTACGGCCGTGGTTTAACCTATGTACAAAAGGTAAACAGAGGAAAGTAGCTGGAGACACGTCAAATTTACGTTATATTTCGTTAACTCACTTGTTTACATATTAAAAGTTGCGTCGGTCGCGACAAACATAACCTATTGTGAAAGCTCTACTTACCCCGTCCCAAAGCTTGTAACACACTCATATGTGGGTGCAATGAGTTACATGGCGACAAAAATTCTTCGTGATACAAAACATTTAAATCAATATTACACTTTATGGAACGTGGCAAAGATTTTCAAAAAATTACTTTTACCGCGAACGGCCACGTGCCTGCTTCATGCATACAAGAGTACTGTAAATGGCATACACTCTTTTCCCGTTGCAAATATAATGAAGGGCTCATATTTTAATATGAAACTATTTTTACTTATACGTAGCCAACAAAACATCTAAATAACTTAATTTCCGCTGCTGCAACATAGCACGGGGTTGTCAGCCATCTTTTGCGGCGCAATGCTTGTTGACGTTTAACGAGTCAATCACAGCAAGGCATAGAGATTGTCGTTTAGGTGAAGACCTTTACAACCTGTTCAGTTTGAATAGGAAGCAGCGACGATATGAACTACTTCAGACACCGTGTGACCACACGTACGGCTTAGCAAGTTTAATTTAAACTAGTTCCGAGGCCCATGTAACCGCGGCCTAAGTAAGGTAAATATTCCCTACTTCAAGATACTGAGACTTCGACATTTGAATTGTGATCGTATATGTGATACATTGATCACTTGTTGCTGCTGAAACTACACATGCCAGCTCTCTGCTGGTAACCTACTGAACTCGATGTACAGAGCCTTCACAATTTTGTGAAGCCCGCAAATATAAGGGGGCCATGCACCTCATTCATGAATGGTGCCATAGTGTGCCGCGCAAACTCTTTTTCTAAGCGAAACAGCTAGACATATCCCCAATATATTTATCTACGAAAAGAACACACAGCTAAAACTAAGCTCCTAACGTTTTAAAAATGCAACATGCTTATTAGAAAAATGTTTTTGAGGTCCCTGAAAATGGCTAAAAACAGAAGCATGCGTTAGACTTTGCTACAAACTTTCCACGAATAAAATTGTAGAGTCGCTGCTTTTAAGTCCTATACGAAAAAAAGAGTAGTAGGAAAACACTGTACGCCAGTTTGGCGCGCCGCGAATAGAAGCGATGCTGTTGCCGTCGAGTGTGGAAAACTGAACCTTATCACTTCACTATCTGGAATTACATCTGGTGCATAGCCCTCTTAAGGTATATTACTATATATGACCAGCGCTCAAAATCTCTTAAGCGCTGGTGAGGGGTGATATGAGGTAAGTATGGACCAGCACCGGAATGATTGGGGCGGGGGAACCGGGAGATACCCGAGAAAAGCCCGCCGATCAACGGTACCGTCCGACACGACATGCGAAAATCCGGGGACTGACCATTAGGCTCCCATAACGTAGGGACAGGAAAATTTCGCGAATTCACTGACCTGCGTGCTAGAATCCATTTTCCTATACGTACTCAAGCCCCGTCTATTCGTCCATTGTCTGCTGTTCCGTTGAGTAGCAGCTAATGAACAAATGGTCGGGACTTGAGTAGGTATAGGATAATTGATTCTAACATGCAGGTCATTGAATTCGTGAAATTTTCCTGTCCCTACCCATAAGTCAATGAAGCATGGGAAGTTGTATGAACTTCGCGTCTGCAGCGGGCGGCCGTTGGCAGCGCTGCGGGTCACGTGATCGCGACGCACGCGAACAGCTGACGGACATGGTCCGGCGGTGCTGTCTCCCTGACGGACACGGCCGGGCGGCTGGTCTCGCATCTCAGC
Organism: Medauroidea extradentata; assembly: GCA_003012365.1. Classification (NCBI taxonomy): domain Eukaryota; kingdom Metazoa; phylum Arthropoda; class Insecta; order Phasmatodea; family Phasmatidae; genus Medauroidea; species Medauroidea extradentata. The sequence continues at coordinate 6,833 of PNEQ01054584.1, forward strand.
TCGCCTACACGCGGCGGCGCGAGGGCGGAACATGATGTAGGGAGGAGGGTGGGGGGCAGAGATGGCTGATCGGACACTTCCTCCGCCAGGGCTGTCCAACACCTCGTGTCCGGACATCAGTGCGTTCACCCGCATCGCCAAGTCGACTCAAGACATCAACGGAAGGAAGGCCTCTTCAAAACAATGAATGCTCGATGGGGCTACCTCGACAACCGTCATATAGTGATCCCATGTCCATATGAACATTTTTGATCGCAATGACCAGTACTATCACCTCCCAGAATATTGCCCTTTCCTCCCGGGACATCCTGTATGTATGTATGTATGTATGTATGTATGTATGTATGTATGTATGTATGTATGTATGTATGTATGTATGTATGTATGTATGTATGTATGTATGTATGTATGTATGTATGTATGTATGTACGTATGTACGTATTCATGTACGTTTGTATGTACGTATGTATGTATGTCTACACAGAGCCAGATTCTTAACTATCACGATTGCTCTCCAGGGCATGTATAATGCTGTGATTCAATTACAAAACGGAGCATAACTAAATACGCGCTTGAAATATATCTTATTATGTCTTACAAGCGAAATATTTACAGTCCCTATTTACTTCTCATCAGACTGGCGCATGAAGTGCGTTTGAAGGGGCTAAGTAGGAAGCATGGGGCTATACAAGAATCGAAGTCTGACGTAACATACAAACGCATAAAGGATTTCGGGAAAAAAAAGTTCCGTTTGTGACAATTATTTGGACGGAGTGATGCAGGAAAGAACGAACCAAAGAAATAAATTATTTTGAGATACTGATCACAAGTCTAAGAGAAACTCCTGAATATGTACTACAAAAAGAACAAGTATTCAATCACAATATTTGATGAAAAATAACAGGCCAGAAAAGCGGTTTAAACAAGATTGGATACACACAGAAAACTTTGACCTTGAGGTTCTCCGTTCCAGTGAACTGCGACTTGGTTCATTTCTGCTTAACACAATCCATTTCATTAACAGTACCCATTTCAAGTCCCCGGTAGTTACAACTATTCAATTAAAATCCAGGGAAATAACAGGGTTCAAACGGGTGTTTACTGATGAATTTTAGCTGCTACATTACTAGAGGTGATGGTATATCGCAGGAGAACTTGACTGTTTGCTGGGTTTCAACGCACGTTCAGCTTGTGAAAAAATTACTCTTTTTCCCTTGTACGTGGCGCTGTTGCCATATTTGACTAAGACAATAAGAATACTACTATTGTAATATGTGATGCCTATTATTGGTCTGCCGATAGCTATGTCGTGTCAGGCGTATATCAGCCAATCAAACATGTCACAGGACGTTGGCACAAAAAATTTTCACGATATAGCATCATCTCTATACATTACCGAAAGTATAATTCACCCTTTCTAGACATGCATCATACATTTTATCTTTATTATGTCGGGACACTGACCACCATTTGACAACCATATAACGCGCGAGCAGCCGACGAAAAGGCCTCTCTTCAGTGCTGCCAACTAAGTTATTTTCCAAACAGGCCTGGTTGTTTTGAATGACAGTAAATACCCATTTGAGCAAAGAGCTGCATGTGAAACATTCGGTGATTTTTCATTCCCGTCTGATGGAATACAAAGTACTTCAGTTTATGTAAACTATGGCGTACGTTAGGATTGTTTAGTTCAATGTTATAGATTATTTTTGCGTAAGATAATCAAATGGCGGCAACACTGCTATACGTCATTGAGCGCCTTGCCCAAAGAGGCGATGAGGCGAATTATGCGTGAGTTAAAGTCTACTTCGATGCGCACGCTTGCCCAGGCATCAAACGCGCAAAATAACTGCTAGCGGGTTCATTAATCAAAACTATTTTGGACTCTACCTCCAAACACATAAATAACCAACACGGCCGAGTACCTGATAGTAGCCATGCTAGGATTAAGAGCATGAGCAAAAGCAGATGTTAAAAACTTCTGCCTGGAAGCATTTATGTAATGTGAAGAAAGTTAAGGCCATGATCTATCATTAGAGATGGTGAAATTTCGCGAATTCAATTATATGCATGTTAGAATCAAATATCCTATGCATACTCAAGTCCCGACCATTTGTCCACTAGCTGCTACTCAGTAAAAACAGATAACAGATGATAATGAACGAATGGACGGGGCTCGAGTATGCATAGGATATTCGAGTCTAACACACATGTCATTGAATTCGCGCGAAATTTCACCATCTCTATCTATCATTTATTTCAAACAATTGCATAAAAGTTGAATATTTTTTAAACAAATGCCTTGAAAAAATTTGAACAGTCATACGATACACAATTTTGCCAAGCGTTTTTTAAAAATAATGTACCGTATGCTAGCAAAAAATTATTTTGCTTCGATTTGGCTTATTTTAGCTAATTTTGACAACAAAATATGTGCTACTTCAGGAGCAAAAATCTAAAAATCTGTTTAGTTTATTGCAACAGAAAAATTCTGATTAAAACGGCCAATATGAATTTTTTATATATGTATCAATTTGAGTTAAACAAAATATTTTCAAAACCACTGCGAAACTAAAGAGCGAAGACGTAAATCCCACCGTAGACGGACTATGTAGCCCTAGGTATTAAATCCATTAGATTCTAGTAACAAAAAAGGTCTATTTTATACGATATTTATGACTTGCAAGGTAGGGAGTTTGTTTGCATTAGTATCAAAAGTACAATATTTCTGTTCTTGGCACAAGCAAATTAAATACAGCAAATCATACAAGACATGCGCTTAGCAGATGTTATTTCATTAGCTTCCATGCCTCACATAAACACACGGCCAGTAGGCGGGCGCCTTAAGAGGGCGTGGTACATAATTCAACGCTAAAAGCATTAATCTATAACTGTAGGCTTCTTGAAGCCAATTTGCAAAAATTAATAAATAGCAATCCTAGACAGTAGTTGTAGCCAACGTTTTAAACAAAATCGTTTCCAGTGTTACGAACTTCTGAGGCACAATCTCTGACGCCGGAACCTCGTGCATTTAACTGCGGCGCAAGAGATCACGCGTAACGAATTAGTAATTCTGGATAAATATTTACTGATATAGTTGGCAAATTCCAATATCATTGAGTATTTTATCCATATTGGCTTCGATAAAAGCGTAAGATTCAATTGATGTTTTCAGCGTTTATTTACCTACCACGCACTCATAAATAAAATTTTAAATACGAGTTTCAGGGTAGTATTATTTCCACAACATTTTCAATACGGACAGATGAAACAGAGAAAAACCGTCCAACCTCTCTCCCTTTCACTCTCTCTCTCTCTCTCTCTCTCTCTCTCTCTCTCTCTCTCTCTCTCTCTATGTATGTATGTATGTATGTAGGTAGGTATAATTCAAGTACCACACTCTCTAACAAGCAAACTTACATACGTATGCGCTGTTCGATAAACACACAAGCGTGCTTATGCACGCGTACTCGTTTAACGTCTCGTATTGGGACAACGTACAGAGCCAAATCGCCCTTTCGGGAAACAAAAGAACGTTGCAACAATGTAAACCGAATGAGAATGACGTCATGTTGGGTTCGGTCGATGCGTACAAAGCAACGTCTGTAAATAGCCGATCGGGCAAGTTGTATCGTCAGATAGTCCGAATGAGTGAACTACCTGATACCTATGATGTAATACCATTTAGTGTTCGATGTGCATTTGAATTCCAGGGTTTTCTACTCTACCAACATCAACTCACCTTCATTCCCTTTTAATAAACTGTTTCAAGATAGAAAATCTGACACGAATTGTTTCTGGGTATTCACAGAATCTCAGTATTTTTCTCATAAACCTTCTTGTCAAATACTAATATAGTAGTCCACAAATTTCATACAAACCAAGTATATTAACAATTAGGCTTCGTAAACTTATTTTGGGTGCTTATTTCTTTTTAAAACATTAAGCTACTAGGCTGGTTATCTTTACGCATTTCACAATATATGCAATCTCCATCTACCTTGTATGTAACAAAAACGTAACATTTTCGTGTAGTTGAATTCTTTTGGGTAAATACGTAGAATTAAGCATTTCTGAAGACTAATTGTAGGTACTTTAAAAGTAGCACCGCCCCTGAAAGATTTAGAATTTCAGGCTGTACACTAGAAGAACACTCGTAGCAGATATGACAGGATCAGAAAGTGTACAAGCAAGTATCAAATCAGAAACTGCATACCCTTACAGCAATATCAAGGGATTTGTACAAGCGAAATTGTCCAATCTGGAAAAAAAAAATCTGAGAGAGGACATCCGTTTTAAATCTCAGTCGTTCACCAGGCTGACCAAAAAAAAATGTCCAATGAACACGGTTTAGTGTTGGAATGCATGTACGTGCTCTCAATATTTATTGGTGATAAATTCGTCAGTTTCATATGTTAGGGTAATAATGTCCAACTGATCTGACTTCCTGACTTCAGGTAACACGCTGTTCGCTAGTCACGTAAAGTGAAGCCCAATTTTGTTTTCTTTCAGCTAACTTGTATCATTCCACCACTTAATATATATATATATATATATATATATATATATATATATATATATATATATATATATATATATATATATATATATATCAGTGTATGTCATAAACACCATGGATAGAATAAATTAATTAACTATATTTATTTGCGTCTTTTTTATGAAGAAGTCAAGGTGTCAACACTTTCCGTACGCTTAACCATCGGGACTGAGTAAATATATAAACCCACTACATAACAAATGTATTAACACTACTAACTTAATCTTAAAATGACAAAAAAACTTAAATTTTATAAGACTTAAAAAACAAAAAAACTTGTTAATATGTAACATTACTGAAAAGAATAACACGCATAAAATACGTAATACACTAAGGGAATAAAAATAGTATGTTTGCAGTTAAACGTACCAGTGATACAAATTCATAGACAGGCATATACAACGTGATGTAGTTTTGGAATCAAGGGAAGACATAAAATGTGTTCAGCAACCTTTAATTTAAACGTTGAGTTTTTCTGCCAAGCTCCTTATCTGTGGCAGTAATTAACTTATGGATGGGTAAAGTTGTGCTGGATCTAAAGGGGGGCAAGAGGGGGCATGTGCCCGGTGCGGCATATCTAAGGGGCGGCAGGCAGGTCACGTCTTGTTTGAGAAATTTAGGGCAGAATAATATCCGTATGGAAGAAGCTAGTTCAGTTAAGATTACACTATACCCCTTATGTACAAAGTCTTTGTTTTAAAGCCATAGGTAATATTTTGTTTTAGAGCACAAAATATGTTTCTTTGAAGAACCAATTTAATTAATACGTTATTTAACATTTCTGCTTAGATTTCCGTTAGTTTGTAAATGCAAGTTGTAAACAGTGATAGAAAGAAATAAGTATCCATATTTTTCCATCACTGTTTACAAATTTCATTTAACGCATACAACACATTTTGTGCAAACTTGTTAAATAACTGGAACACATACATTAAATTGGTTCTTCAAACAAATTTTTTTTTATTTATACTCTAATAAAACAAATATTACGGCATTAAAACTAAGAATTTGTGCATCGGGTGTATAGTGGAATCTTAAAATTGAAAGTGTAGTCAAATTTTGGCTACGAGGAAAGCATTTTTTTAAATGTAATAAGTACGGATTTTTCGCACAGCAAAAATAAAATTTCTAAAATACTTAAACGAGATCAATATTACAGCAGTAGTAACTATTTCCCCACCCAATATTTACTTGTCTTAACGTAAAATTCGGGGAAAACAAATTACGAGGGAGGAGGTTGTAAGCCCTCTTTACATTACAAAATGGTTTGGATCCAGTATTGGGGTACAGGCTCAGCTGGACATCTCTATTTAAGCAGATGAATCAGGCCATCGCTTACTGGCACCAGTCTGTTACTCATATAGTTAAAACAAGATTTATATAGGTCGTTCGGAATGAAGTGAGCACTAAAAATTTAACCTTTGAAAAATATCACTAGCCGTTACTGCATATAGTTCTATATTAACTATACTTGCCTTACTGTTTGTGTGGTTGGCAGCGAAATTACGCAATATAGTTCCGTTTGTTTTCCTATTTAAATACAATAATACTGGCACAAAATCAACCAAAATTGACATAATTAATAAACTTTGTTTTTATCAATCTACATATTGTTCCTACCGACTGCACAATTTATCATACACGCGCCAACATAAAGTGTCGCGTCCAGAGAGGTTAGACATTTCCCGTCGTTAGCCGTTACGCTCGGAAAGATACGAATTGGCTGAAAATAGAACTTAAGCTGGGCTTTTTTGAGCGCTCACTTTAATCCGAACTGTCTATAGCAATCTAACTCTGCCTGGCACGCGTTGCAATGCCTTTTTTTTTTGCAGAAATCTTTGCGCGCGCAGACAAAAACTCTACCGTGAACAGCCTATATTATAAGCGAACGCTAAAACGCAATGCACACGATTGTTTAATACCAGAGCGGTTGCGAAACACAGGGAAAGCGTGTCGAATTAAGGCGAAAAGTTGAATGCATTGTCTTGCACGCTGGACGCGCGCTTTCCAACCAGCGTGTCTTGGTGCAACCTGTTACGTCCTCTGGCATTTCCGCGTTCCACCACACATCATTTATTTGAAAAATGTCCTCGTACACAGAAACTATTAAGGCTTGGTTTCAGTCGCCATATTGAATTTTATTATTCTTCGTTTTTTTTTTTTTATTATTATTCTGAGAAGAAAAATGTTAAATCGGCAACTACACCGCAAATTCTATTTACCTTGAACTATAATACAAGAATGGCAATAGAGGTATAGGTCGTTCGGGATAACATGAGCACTAAAAATTTTACCTTTGAAAAATATCAGTACCCGTTACTACATTGAATTCAACATTAACTATAGTTACCTTACTACTTCTATGGTTGGTAGTGAAATTATGCAATATAGTTCCGTGCATTTTCCTTTTTTAATACAACAACACTGAAACAAAATCAACCGGAATTGACATAATTGTATTTTAAATAATTAGTGATTTTTTTTTTTTACTAAACTGTATCCACTCATACTGACTGTACAATTTATCTTATTAAACGCGCAAATATCAAGTGAAGTGTCCAGAGAGGTTACGCTTGTCCTGTCGTTAGACGTTACGCGCGGAAAGATACTAATTGGGTGGAAATAGAACATTAGCAGGGTTTTTTTTAGTGCTCACTTTATCCCGAAGCGCCTATAGTAATGTATAGTTATGTACCAATTTGTCGGGCAAAATATGAACATAACAAAATTTGCCACACATATTGCGGCTAAATCACAATGTCTGCACTGTAGCGAAATGTAAATAGAATATGAGGTACAACCGCATATTTAAAATTTTTCTTCTACGAATTCCCAAAAAGCGAAAAATAATGAAATTCAATATAGTGACTAAAACCGATCCTTAAGGTGGTCGCCTAGGCGAGCGTATTTTACGTGTTCTGAAGTCTGGATGTGCGGAAGTTGTAAGGGCGACACAGCAGTCTTATCGCAGACAACTCGTCTATGAGACATTCAGAGGTGCCCATCATTTTATGAAATAATATAAAAGTCAAAGGCGTACTGTACACACCTATGAATTTTGAAAGCTACTGAGCCAAGATTTCCATTCCTAAAAAGGACCGCAAAAACCCCTATTATAGTCCACTAGAAAATTAATGGTGAACCTGAAATGGGTATACACGTGTAACGTTCTTTGAAAGTAATTCCTAAGCTGACATTACCCATGAGCCGAGCTGTTTTCAAATAATCTTGTACCGACCGAAGCTATGCGCACCATTCGGCGACCTGAACAGCCGGCTACCGTATGCATTGAATTGTGACCATTCTGGTTTCCTGCTTGAAGTGGCATGTTCTGACGGTAACATTGGTGACTGCAACTGCATTTATTAGGCATTTGTGGGGATTTTTACTAGTTCTGCACACTTTCATAACATCCGCTAGAAAGCACATTTACCATAATGCGTGACGGCGAATGAAAATAAAATATATACGTTACGAAATAACTTGAGCTACTTGTTCCGCAGTTGCTTAAAACGAAATTATGTTTTATAACGAATTTTTAAAAATATTTTTGGGACATTTTTTATAGTTATTTCACACCTTCTGTTAAATAACCAATTCAAATTTAATTTCATACACCTCAAGATAAACAAGTATTTAGCTCACTGATTACCATAAGACCGAAATTCATCAATGTTATCACTAACACTTTCACATATAGATAGTGTTCGTATAAGTACATTCTAAAGAGATTAACGCTAACAAATTAATTTCTAAAATTATAAAACACACATTATCCAACTTAAACAGGACTAATAAATTAAAACGCGCTGTATTACAACTTTGAAAACAAAATTCACTGAATGCACTAATTAATTGGTTACAATCGGTGAAATGTTAGCTGTCTGCTTCTCTACAAGTAGCATAATTTTGGGAGGTTCGTTTCGTTAATCTATCGCAACGTTATAAGCCTCTAGTTCAAGCAAGTACGTAGTTAATCAATGTTATTAGTTAAAATAACTTACACTCTAACTTAAACCAGCGAGAAACGAACCACTTCTATGAAATTTCAGTCGTTTCCGTCAAAAAATGAGCAACTGAAGATAGTCTTATATTCTCAGAGAATTATAACTGCCTGTTAATTAATTTTCAGTGGCTTCTACACGTTCATCAGCAAGAAACAGATTGTTAACTGGAATTAACATTTCACCGATTGTAACCAATGATTCGGATTTAGAGTACATTTATAGTAACATTTGGTACATATGTAATATTTAAAGGAGATTAAAACTAGTGTTCATAATCTCAAAAAGCCTCAACGGCAATATGTGACGCCCGGCTTCAACTAAGGTCACAAGAAGTCACCTCCCGACTATGGGAGATGCAAAGCAAAGTGGCTGACATCTGGTGGTGAACTTCTGAACCTTCGGAATGGTGATAGCGACTGCAGACGCTATATTGTACACGTGCGTAGCGAGGCTATTTAATGTCTATAAATAAATACTAGGTGGCAAAAGTACTGCTCTTCGTTATAAAAATAAGAGAGTTTTATTAAAAATATGTCTCTATATGTAT
>PNEQ01054593.1:0-70444 GCA_003012365.1 Medauroidea extradentata
ATGTAACTGAATTTAATTATAATCTCGTGTTTATTCTAGTATTACAGTAAATAACGAATTCGTGGAATGCACACGTAAAGAGACACACATTTATGTAACCGGAACGGTTCCGAAAAGAACGGTTATTTTGAACGGTTCATTTCCCGGAACTGGATCATTCCGGAACGGTTCAGAGAAATCGGAACGCCTACCATCTCTAGTACGAACGATAGTGGCTGAAGCCGTAGCTTCCCCTTCTCTACCCCCTCCCTACCTTCTTTCTTCTCCCTCCCCCTCCACCGTCCATCTTCCTGCTCCCTCGAAGTCTCGTTCACCCCCCTCCACAGTCATCTTCTCTTTTTACTTCCAGTACCACATTTCCCTCTTCTCTCTCGATGACCTTGACAACTCTACCTTCACTCTAAACCTATAACTACACTTGCTGGATAAGAACGACAAAGTTTCATAACTCTACACTCGGCGACTTATCCGAGGCTGTTTCAAAATTAACATTAAACTACAAAGTAACAAGAAAATGTGGCTGTTCACTAAATGTTAAGTTCAATTTACAAGACAGGTGCGAGCCGAGAGTGTTTTCTAGCTCCTGGGTTAGTAAAGATTGCCATACATTGGTTTTAAGCCTAGCCGTTTTTAGCTTCGTTTTTAATCTAAGCCGTTTATAGTTTTCTGGTGAATTGTCCTTTAGAATCCGTGTTGGTCAGAGAGATTTAAAAGTAATATAATTATATATATATATATATATATATATATATATATATATATATATATATATATATATATATATCCTTCCTTCAGAGACGCCAGTCAATTAGTTACAGAGTAAGTTTAAGTTTGAAAGTGAAAAAACGTTAGTGATATTCTTTGTGTTGTATCATTAAAAAAATTACTACGTCCAAAGGAGTTTAATAACACGTGCGAGTAACGCGAAGAGCTATCTAAATATTTAGTTTTCTGAACAAAATACGAATCGCTACACTCGTGATTTTGTTCGGCCAGCAAAATTGTAGACTGTTAACTGATGCATAGCAATAAATCATATGTGGCTAACGAAAAAATGGAGTTTTTTTAGAATTTCACTTAAGTCCTTTTATTGTGTGTGTGTTTCTGCACGCCGTTGTTTGTAAGTATACTTCTCAATTCATTTTGCATTGTCTGTCCTAATATGCACAGTAGCCATATTTTAAAGCGTTTTTAATGGTTAAAAATGTCGATAAAATTGTGTACAAAAAACTAAATTTAGTGAAAAAAAAAACTAAAAAAAATATATGCCTACATGAATATCATTTAACAGAGCATTAACCCATAATGCTCCTCTAAATATTGATGGTCAGTCGGACTATGAGGGCTAATGCATGATCTTAGAACGCTGAAGTCCTAGGTTCGGTAGTAAACACTACCTATTTTGTTAAGTAATACGTATCAAAACTCTGGATAGAAGCAACTAATATTTATTTATACCAATCAAATACGAATTTTTGGGCAACAAAATAATGGGCAAAGGAATTTTGTGTCAGCAAAAAAAGAGTATTGGCATATAAAAATAATTTACTTGTGTTAAGCAGATTTTTTTTTGGTTGAACTAAGCCTTACTCTCTATGTATATCATGTAAGCATTGCCAACCAAACCTGGCGTCACCTTTTTCATGTTACCGCACAATATTTGCATGATAAAAATACTCCATAAAAGCTCAAATTTTTCACAATAGACCTTGCTTAGTAATTTATTCATTATAATTGTTATTAAATATTTAAAAAATTCATTGTAAATATCAAACGTACTCTACAAGTTATTAACATCAGGGTATTGTAGCAAGGTGCAAATGGAATAATTTCATAGTAAAATCAACAGACTAACTAGGACTATATCCTATGGAAAATAAACGCTGTATAACATTAATAGAGTGGAAGCTAGGCTTTAACACATGTGAGTCCATCCGCGTAACAAAGCACGGTTAAAGTAAAAGTACTAGTTGTGCAAGTGATGGTGGTTTGTTTACATGTCATTGTTAAGGAGACACGCACATCGCACCTCATCCTAGCCTCTAGGCGCAAGTCACTGAACTGGTATACAGTCTTATCGCCGACAAGTAGTCCCTATGTGACAGTCAGTGGTGACCCTATCATTTTATGACGTAATATTAATTATAAAGCTCTAGTGTACACTCGTATGTATTAGAAAAACATTGAGCCAATATTTTCATACCTACAAAGGACACGCTTTCTCAATTTTCGGCAGCGTGAAAATAAACTTCACAGATAGATGGAGACTCTGAAATGGATTCTTTGATTGCTATTCAAAAGCAGACATAACTCACGCACGCTGAGAAGTTTTCGAGAGAGAGAGAGAGAGAGAGAGAGAGATTTTCGTCAGCGCTTAACATCGAGGTCTTTAGCATTGGAGAGTGGTGACATGATGTGAGTATAGAGCAGCGCCGGAATGAAAGGGCAGGGGAAACGGGAGATTCCCGAGAAAACCCGCCGACCAGCGGTATCGTCCGGCACGGTTCCCACATGTGAAAATCCGGGATCCGAACCTGCCGGGAATCGAACCCGGATCGCCTTGGTGGGAGAGAGATGTTTTCGAATAATCGTGTAACGGCCGAAGCTTTTGGCCGCTTTTCGCTGGCTTGCCAAGACAGCCACCTTAAAACTGTAGAAAGTAACGCGTATGGCGCTCTCATGTATGGAAGTACGTAGTGATTATAGCGAAGCAGTCAAGTTGTGTAATACATTATGCTTTCTTTCGATGACATGAATTGCATGCGATGAACCCATTACTGTAACTGGAAATAGAAAGTATAAAGTTTGCTTGAGGTACATACGCTGTCGAATTTCTACGTCATCGCAAAAAACCAGGAACGAGACAAGAAATAAAGTGTAAGAAACGAGTCAAGTTTGGCTCTTCAGCATGATTATGAGGCGCGACTAGGTGAGGATAATAGTGTGGTGTTTGCCATTGCCTTCCAACACATCGTGACGAGGGACCACATAACACCCAGTGCTGAGCCCCTTGAGGTAACTGTAAAGGGTCTGCCACAATTATGCAGACCTGTCTGTCCGTGCAGGCCGTGTTGATGGTGCAGACCTCGATCTGGCTTCTGATTGGATGAATTGTTCACGTGACTTTTAACGTTAGAGGTTTATTGTGCTGATGGTTGATGCAGACCTGTCCGCTCCGAAAGCTCGCCAAAACCGAACTTTGGTTGACGGACTCGTCAACACCATCATCTGCATCTGACGTCATGAAGTCAGTTGACCAATAAGAATCTTTGTTGACATTTAATTTAAAGAAAACGCGCGAAAACATAGTGTTATTAGAATAGATAAATAAATGGCGGCCTACTTTACTGCCCTCTATAACAAGTCACACAAACTACACCCATCAACCTAATTGTGGCAAACTATTTCAACAGAGGCCTTCACGACCTGCACGGACGTATCGGGACGGCCTGCACGGACGAACACGTCTGCATAATTGTGGCAGAGTCTTAAATATTCCTTCCCGGCCGGGTATCGAACCCGCGATACTTGGCTCTTCGGCCAGAAGCGCAAACCACTGAGACAAACGTTGGGACCTAGTTAACTTTAACATAAATATACTTTACGTGAACGTGAGACCTTTAACAACGAGGCCTTAAGAGCCGATGGCGGTGAAGTGAGGTGTAGGGACAAGGACTCGAACCCAGGGCCTCTCGCACCGTAGACCGGCACCTGACCGACTCCGCTGTGGTGGACGACTTCATAAATTAAATACAAATACGAATGATGTCATATCACAGAAATTTACTAAAAACAAATATCGAATCGAAAAACAAAGAAATCTTAACAAAAAAACTATGGCAGAACAGAAAGCATTAGAATTCCCTGGACGAGCTTCTCGCGACTTTAGGTGACAAAGCTAGGCAGTGGGTAAATACGACTAACTGGCATAGAGTTATCATATGTAGATGCCTAAAGTAGGAAATAACTCGCGTACCGTTGCACTAAATGATCGTTTACTCCACTCGTCGCCACTGGATGCGCAGTGGTGTGTTGACATTAGTAACGTCCTAGAACTGATTCTCTTGACACTTGAAGCCACATTTGCGAGGTACGAGTTCTTCAAAATATGTAACTTTCACATATTAACTAGCCACGCACACTATCCTATGGGAATGTTTGTGCTCTTGTTGCACGTTACAGTTTCATCGCTGCTCGTCTCAGTATGTGTACACAGGTACCAGGACCTGAAGGTTAAAAACGAGGTCATTCAAATTTTTACTAAGGAGAGGATATTATTCTGAAGGGAGATTAATTAGGTACCATAATATTTGATAAGGGGGTCAGTGTTGCTGAGAACAGTATTAAAATATCAAGAGTACTTCATACAAACCACCTTCAAAAGTTTAACATTAACTAAGCACAAAATTATTCATACTTTTACCAGAATTACGAAAGTTAAAAGCTTCTAACATAAAATAGAATGGTTAAAATTAAACACACATAAATGAGTTATCCAGCTAATTTTTGGAATACAATAAAATAGGGTTTGCCACTTTTACTATTTTGCTTTCTTTCTACGCACATACACTTGTCAGTGACTAAAGTCACGTAGGAAGTTGACAAACCGCACGCAAGTTTCCGTATTCCTGACGTGCGTGTTCAGCCAAGGACTGATCGCATCGGATTGTATTTCAGGATGAACGACCTTGGAAAAGGAGAACATTTATCAGCAACGCACACGTACAGGCTGTTACTGAATTGCACCAACAAACTCACGCAGGTGATTTGTCGTGAAAAATGAGGGGGAACCGATATATACGAAAACCGAAGTTGTGCATTGATAATCCTATGCAGCTGAGGCATGAACATTCCTGCAGCGTGTTAGGAGAAGTATTTACAAGATACTACTAAACGTGTGTTCGATAAATTATATATAAGATAAGAAAATACGTTCAAAACTATACTACTAAATTTTTGTTTTTTTAGATATAACGCTTAGAAACATGGTTTCGGGGCACTTCAAAATGATCGAAAAAGGCTTTCCAGACTGCTGTCATGTAGACAATACCAGCCGGAATCGTAAAACCAAAATGTAGAAGCATGCGCTGGACGACCGAAACATTGCATTCTGTTTTCACTGCGTAAATGAAATGAAAAGAAAATTTTAATGTAAATTGGACTAATACTTGCTTTTGTGGATGGTGGAAATAAAAAAACCTTGTTTTTCTGGTTAGGAAACACGCTGATTTAAATACCAACACATCGTGCACTTACAGAACGAAAAATTCAATGTTTTCGTATAAAAACGTTTGTATAGTTTGTAGTTGCTGTTGTTGAATTCCTTCGTGCACGCAAACTTCGTGTTCATTTCTGTACTTTTAAGTCAGTTGAAACACTTTTTTTTGCGATATCCGTATCCGAGGTTGGTAGTACGTTAACTCAGGGGACAGTTTCCGGTTATCAGTACCGAGAAAGCAATTAGTGTTTGCGACAATGTTATAGCCACGTCAACTGAATTTAGCATGCATTGTATTATTTCTTAGCTTGTCCTCCTCTCGCGTACTTTATTTCTCCAATTTTAAACCATTCTACGTAAAATTAAGACCGTCGATAAGCCCGATGTAATGTAACATTTTCTTTCGTGTTAGTTCGGAAACCTTTCTCGATTACACATAATCGCAGCTAGAAGCGTGGTATCGAGTGTAAACGTATGATTGTTCAGTCGGACGCAAGTAACTACATTCAAAGTTGTACTAACCATGCCAAAAACACAGGACGCGATATATAGGTCCACGGCCTTCAGACAGGTATCTTTTTGGTAATGATGAAGAACCACTACTTTTGTTTTTACATATGTAACGTAATTTAAGATTAGGGAATAGGCGCGATAAGGTGTGGTAAGTAGGTTTAACAACTTATAGACAGCTAGGTCATTATAGACGAGGACACGTAACTTTACAAACTTTACACAAGATAGGAAATGGAAAGGGAATCCGTCGTAGCCTTTGTTAGGGATCCATCCCAGCATTCGCCTGATGGCCGGAGCTGGGATTCGAACCCGGGCTCTCATGAAAACGAGTCTAGCGTGTTAAAATAGAGAAGTAGACTTATGAAATAAAATATGACTAGTACATACTATACAATAAAATATTATCTTTAATTTTCTGTATCGTCTGTGTGAATGATCCCAGCCCCTGGTTTAGATTCCACCGGAGTTTGGTCTCCTCAGAACCTCCATAAGGCGCTTACGAAAACGTAGTAGGTATTATCTGCTCCGTAGTATTGACCACGTAATCATATTTACTCATTCATTGGATGTTTAACTGTTTTTTTTTCGAGCGTAAGAAAACATGAAGAGTTGTGGCGGCCTATCTAGAAAAGTATGCGACATTTGTAATAGCAGGTATATTATTTAATCGTACCAGAATAATATATGTATATGGCACTACGATTGCTTACCAGAAATGTATACTGTACACCAAAGTGCCTATGTTTGTTTACTACGCGCACTTTGGTGTGTTGTGTCGGCTGGAGCGAGTAGGGTAGATCTGAGTAAATCCGGCGAAGAGATCGAGTTGGATATTTAGAGATTTTGAACGCAGGTAGACAGTACTCGCACAAAGTTTTTGAACGATTATATAGAGTTATATGTACTCTATGAAGGTGCACCAGTAGCAGGTGCTCGGTGTCGAGGTGGTTGCGACCACGCACAACGGCGCGAGATGATCTGGTCTGGAGCAAAGATTATGGAAGGGAAAAAGAGAGTTCACTGCCAGGTTAGACCTCTTTGCTTATTTCTGTTGTGTTTTCGGCTCACTAACTCTTCCAGAGGTACCAACCACGCAGCATGAAATTCTATCTGAAATAATGTGGCGTGCGTTGGCCACATTGTTTACGTCGTTAGCTACAAGAGTGTGCTAGTATCGCAATCTCGTCGTTGTTGGTGGAAGTAAAAGTATTGGTAAAGGCGATGCCGTATATTAAGTGTGTGTAAATTGTTGTGACTTTTTATTTAATTTGTAAGACCACGATAGAAATTTATCTCGTCGGGTGCGGATTCGAACTTAACATCCCTGTACTTACCACACGCCCTTTACCACACGGCCATCAGTATACATTTATAAATGTATTGCTATGATCAGTATATAAGAAATTTTATGTTTATTTTAAAAAAATATTTATCTTTCCATCAGGATAGTCTGTTAAATATTTCTTTGAAACTTTATATTATACTGTAAAAATTGTTGTCTTGCATGTCTGAACATTGTAAAGGAACGAGAAACCTTCGTATTATTATTACGCGAATTAATGGTTATCATATCATTTTATAAATTGAACATAATAAGTAATTTTACTCAATCAAAACATCGAACTAACTATACTTTTGTTTTCACATTTCAAAATTAAAATTATGTTTACTCTCGTTAAATTAAAAATTTGTAACGGCTTTCACAAGTCTGACCAACGACGGCAGTGTAATGTTTAGCCATAAATAATCGTTGGAGAATTTGCTCTATTTACGAAACACTTTAAAACCCATCAATTTCAAAAAGTAACTTCTAATTCATTTACAACAACATTAATATCGTTAAAATGCTTAAGCTGCAAAACAATACTTCCAACTTTGAATCACATGTTGATGTTGGTACAACCGGAATCGTTAGTCGTCAATTAGAGAAATATTTGCCCTATCTAGTGACAGGCCCCTGGTCTGGAGTGTAAGACGCCGAGAAAGCGCGTAGAGGAAAGTGGTTTGCGAGCAAAGACAAGAAAACAAAAGAAAGACGTGCGTGCTTGCAGCCGGCCGGACAGCGGCAGGAAGGCTGGAGGCAAGCGCCGAGCCTGGGCTCGAAAGCGGGCTATCTCGGTCACGAACAAGTTGCGTGATAGCCCCCAGCCCTGCTGCACCCCCGGGCAAGGATAACCGGCCCATTACACACCTCCAGGAACAAGTTTTCAACCGTGGCCAGGTTCTCTTGCACGCCACGCCAGGCCTGCTACTTCTTGGCGAGCTGCTCTCAGTTCTCTCATGCAAGCTCTATCGCTACAACAAGTTTTCACACTTCTTCGGCGCAGTTAACATCCATGGCGAAGCGTAGCTGTGTTCCAAGGGTAGCGGTACTTAGAAGTGACTAGGGACCTGAAGAATTCGACTTTTTATTTTACACGAAGCTAGATTTTAAACAATTGTAAATTAGTGCCACTTTTGCAAATAGGACTGAATCTGTTTTGACACCTTCGGGAGATCTCTGGGCTAGTAAATAAGAAGCAACTAAATACAGACGCAATCTTGTAGTATCACTGGATCAGCGAGCAGCCAATGAGCAACTGCTGTCTGCATAAGTACACATATAGTTTTGGAAGCTAGCCTACAGGACAGTGAACCCGCAAATATTTCAGGTGTCGAGCAATGACTATAGGCCTGCACAACTGTGAGTAGTCTGTGCGATAATTAGTAGGGAACACTTATTTTCACGAAAACGTTTCAGTGCACCCCTATAGTTGTGCTTCATTGTTAACGGCAGCGTATCTTAGTGTGTGGAAAGACACTTCTCATTTGACTATACTAATCATATCAAAGTTACTGCGATTTTACACGTCTGTGATATACTTAAATCATTAAGACGCGTACCAAGTTAAAAACAGCCTATCACTGCACATGAAGCTGAGCTGTATATGTGTACATGAGACACTGAAATAAACTGGTGCAGAAGTCTTTCACCAAAAACCCTATCAATTAGACTAGTTTGACCACACACCTGCCTGTAGCACTGAAAGAATCATTTTGTTGTTGGTACCAGACTTCTGTTCAAATAGGGGCAATAGTCTAGTTTCACCGTTCGTACAATCTGGTTTCTTCCTACAATAATCAGTTATGTAGAAGAAACAATATGTTCTGTAAAAGAAGGATGCTCTTTGCTCCTTCTACAGAATAGTTTGTTACTTTTACACAGCAAATTTTTGTAGGAGCAATCCAGATAAAAGACAACGGAACTGGACTGTTGTCCCTATTTTAAAAGAAGCAGGCTTGCGCTCTCTACAAAAATACTTTTATTTCAGTGTGGTTGACACCGGAAACTAATTGCGGGTTCACTTAACTGTAGACGAACCTCGAAGAATAGCTGTGTATTCTGTATAACTGACTAAGGAAGCGAGGCACAAAGCGGACGACTTTGGTCTTTTTGCTCACTTATGGCCGATGTTGCATTATTTTTAAGTCACTGCATCAGTTTGTGAAAAACCGAGGGTATTTTCATGTTAAAGTGGTACTAATGTACATAAAAAAACTGCAAAATCTGTCAAGGAAATTATATTATACTTACAATTGATCTGTCAATGAAATTTACCATACAATAAAAATATATACATAGTTATCGATTGACAAATTAAAAAAAACTACAGCATTACACTGGCAATTGTGCATGAAAATCTAATGTTATAATATGCAATAACTGACCAATTTTCGCACTTTTCATACTAAACAAGTGTGTATATTTTTTGTTAACATTCCTAGAAAGCTAGCGTGATAGGGTGGAGTTAGCTAAAGTAAGAATTGTCTTCATGTTTGCTAACCATTACTGAAGTCGAGATCTGAGTAATTCCAAATGAACAATTTTATTTTATTTCGTTACAAGTTTTATCTGGTGCATTTCATATTACAACTTTTGCTTGGTGATAGTTACAACAAGAGTATATATAATATTTAATAGAAATAAAGTAATTCCTATTTGGTATGTGTATAGCAGTTTTGAGTTTAGTGTACCGCATCAGTTATAATGAATTATTTGCACTTTTATATTTTATGTTATTTAATTTGGCATAATTGGCATCTACTCTAGCAAAAGGTATGATCTGTAGTTCCCGAAATTAAAAAAGAAAGAAAAAACTTAAAATATATACATATTTATTTAATGGGTAGAGAGACTGAAAAAATCGCAAATATATTTAGGGCCAAAGTAGTCTCCAAAACGCTCTAATATGTTGCGCCTTATATGAGAGGACAACGATAACTTGAGACGGTTGTAACTATTACAGACGAATAACAAACGACCAGCATCGGCGTACCAAAAATTCTCATTGGTTTGTTTAGATATGAAAACAAAAATAACGGAGTAAGGGCATAGGACACATAGATACTACCCCACACAACATGTTAGCTTACTGAAAGCCTTGCATTTGACTTGCAGTTATAAACTTGCTTCGGTAGACTCACTGCAAGCCTTGCATTTGACTTAAGCTTTTATGGTGGCGTAGGTATTATTTAGCTTGACAAGCTTTCTGCAAGTGTATTTAAGAAAAATTCTTGCAGTTGAACTTCTTGCAAGCTTGTGTTAAGCTTGATTGCTTATTGTCTGTCTCACGAAAGAATTCCATTTTTTGACAGTTTTGAAGGCTATCGTGTGTACCAATTTCTGCAGGAAATAACTTTTAATTTTGATCAATTGCACAGTTTTAGACCCAGCTAAGTGTGTTTGTGCAAAAGTTACTTGTGGCAGAGGAAAATACTGCTTATTTCATGGAAACAACTAAAAAAATCAATGTAAACACAAATGTCAAAAAGTGGAATTCTTATATGAGACAGACTATACAAGTTAACCTTAAATGATGTTTAGTATGTAAGCTTGCAAAACTTAAAAAAAGTGTCAACTAGGCAACTTGCAGCAGACTTGCTGCAAGCCTGCTTGCCAGCTTACATTTCACTTGATTTTGGCTTGCCATAGCAAGCTTACTCACGAGACTTGCTGCAAGCCTGAATCAAGCTTGCAGCAAGTTTATATTTCACTTTAACTTAACTTGCCATAGCAAGCTTGCTCAGAACTCTTGTTACAAACCTGAACCAAGCTTGCGACAAAGGTGTATTTGACTTTAATTACACTTTCATAGCAAGACTGGTCATGTGATAAGCTGCAAGCATCCTGTTCCCTATACTAAGCTGCTATTGCATTGAAATTTTCCTTAGCAATCTTAATTCATGAAATATTTTCTGTGCCATCAATAATGATCGAACATGAGATTTAAACTGAAATTTGTAATTGAACAAGCGCTTTAAAAAGTAACACTGTTTTATAGGTACCTAAAACAACTATTATGACATTATGTACAACTACAAGTAAACTGACATCCTTACCGTTGTTAGTAAATTCACAAACATCAGCATACCCATAACAAAGTTCGTTATCTTACAACCGACTCTCACTACTACCCCACTTTTAAGTATTCGCAATAGTCCAGTGGTTAGCATACCTGATTTGAAAGCAAGGGGTCAGTGATTCCAATCTTGGCACAGGAGCCGAAATTTAATGTTAAGTAATTAACATCACAAGTCGATGAACAAGCAATATTTAAGTTGTAAATTTGAATGATAGTGAAAATATTGCAGAAAACAAAATTTTGATTTATTCTTCAGGCTAGCAAATTAAGCTTGCAGCAGTCTTGCAAATTAAGCTTGCAGCAAGCTTACAAATCTAGCTTGCAGAAAGTTAGAAATGTGTGAACTAAGCAACTTGCAGCAGGCTTATAACAAGTTTATTGTCTTGAATTTCATGCTTGCTGCAAAGTTACTGGCTTGCATTGGCAAGCTTGCTACAAGCTTGCAGCAAGTTTTTTATGCTGTCTGGGACGTTGGAACCCAGCAAACAGTCAACTTTTTCCGCGATGAATCACTCCCTCTGGTAATGGGTATTGATCAGTATATGCCGTCATGCATTCATTTTCCTTCATTCTTCCCTACAAAATTTCTACAGCAATTAAGCCACCGACAAGTCATACGCAGAGATAGTATCCGGTGTAGTATTTACGTGTCCGATGTGCTTACTAACGTATTTAGTACAGGAACTCTGACTTTCGTGAAAATATTTCTGTAATAACTAGTTTCAATGCCTTACGTGCCCCTCTGAAGTTTTGCTCCATTGTTATTGGTAGTGTGTCTCTGTGGAAAAACGTTTCTCACGTGACTGTATCTATCTCAATAAGGTTACTGCAATACCGTACTTTGCAGTAAAATGCAGAAGACACGTAACTGTTACAGTCAATCACTGACTATGGTGCAGAACTGCAGATGTGCACGTGAGGTATTGAAACCAAATGATGCAAAAATAATTTCGTCAAAAATAGTGGTCGCTAGATATTAGTGTTTTCTCATTTAACATAGCCACTGAGAAGTTTAGTACGCCAATACTGATAGTTTCTTATTCGCCTTTAATCATTTAAACTGTCTCAAGTTGTAGTCGTTCAGTCATATAGGAATAAGTCGCAACATACTAGTGCGCTTTCGAGACTACCTTGGTACTTAAGATTTTCGCTCTTTTTCACTCTCTCAAGCCATAAGGCTTAGGATAGTACATTGTCTACAGTTAGTATTGATTTACTACGATTGTAAGTGCCACGACTAGAATCACACACAGGGAGAAGCCACTAGTTTCTTCCTCCCGGTTACTAGTTAGAAATTAATCAACGGTATTGGAGTTGTAACATTTTCATAACGTTCGATTAGGTCATGTGTTTGCCACCTCGGGCAAAAAAAGTATCTTCTTTAATTATAACTTGCAGATGGAAATTGGTAAATTGAAGATGATGGAGACAGTAAACAGCTTAATAAGAATAATCTATAAAGGAAAATATCGTAGCATTATCTAGCCTGTGTCATGAAATGGGACGAAGGGATTAATTAGCTGTCGAGTTACCACTGTTCACATTCTCACCATGAAGGGCTGCAAAAAGGACAATTAAAATATGCTGGAATACGGAAATATCCGAAGAAAATTTCGTCTTTAGGTAGATGGATTATAAACTTTATGCAAGATGGTAGAGGTAAATTTTGAATTATGGTCTCATACCGGTTTAGCTGTTTGGAAAATAGTGTCGGTTGACAATTTAGGACTGACATCACGAATTTGTGCATTGTGAGGGACCTCCTCCCCCCCCTCCCGAAGACATCGGCTTGGTAATATGACGAAGTTTGGAAGCGAAACACCTGTTGTCTCGTTTACTCGCCTTTCACACGTTCATAATATTCAAGCATGGTCGACCACCGGATGTTTCATGAAGCGGAAAGTTGGTCATTTCACTGACACCAGTCACTCGGTTCTGCATGGCAAGGAAATTAAGGCAAATTTTAAACTGACGAGTATGATGGTCTTTGAGATCTTCAGCAAGAACCAGGCCAAAGAATGAGTCACCCTCGGACTGCTGTGGACCGTCGCACGCACATTCGAAACTGGTTGGAGCCGGTTTTGAAGGTGGTCGGTAGACTAGAGTGAAAGTTACCAGGGTCCAAGCCTCTTCCGGTTTCGGTGTCTGCTTGGATCCAGACTTTGTAAGATATGCTGTTAAGGAGCCTCCCTTGTTAATTAATTACAGCCATTTCAAAATGCTTGATTTATTCTAGTTTCTCAAAGAATAGCATACCTTCGAGAGTAACAATTTTAGAAACAAAGACGAGAGTCGTATCTAGAGCCGAAATTTTGTTACTGGAATATAAGTATGATTATGATGAAATTAGGTTTTATGCAAAATATAATATAACTCCATTTGTTTATAATACATATTCTTCTGTTACACAAATTATATGCTTATAGTAACATTGATGCATCCTTTGTGAAAAATGTCTATATTAAAACACGTTAGTAACTATTTTTTTTTTTTTTTTGGAAAAATGAACAACTAAAAGCGAGGCGTGTTTTAGTATTTCCTGTCGCTTTTTTTCTCTTCTACACTCACAGATACTCCCTCTCCGGCCAGTGTCACCCCTTTGATTTTCTCCTGTCAGGGTACCTTATGAGACGAGAACACGCTCAGTTGTCGCTGGAAGTAAACGTACGTCGGCGTCTTGCTCAGTTCTCAGTTATGTAAGGAGGCTCCTTAAGCCTTGACTGGTAGTGTCCTTACCACGCTCTTCAGATGCGTTTTTTTTTGCAGGGAAATATGTTTTTTTCTTACGAAACTTGTCCATTGTGCCAATATACGAAATGAAACCACACTTTAAATAAGTACGAAACGTAACTGTCAATAAACTATGCTCACTAAGCCCTCCAACATAGCCAAAAACGGTCTGTTGAGACTGCTGCCGTTGTTCAAAATGTACTGACCGGATGTATGCGAAACTCGGATAGAAACCTGCAGTGAACTTTGCTACAAACTTTCCACTAGTAAAATTAAACGATCCCCGCTTAAGGCGACCGCCTACCCCGAGCTTCAAACGCGTCAGTATGTTCCTGAACAGGTTTTTTCTACGAAAATATTCCACATGCTCCCATTGTGCCAACGTACGAAAAGAAAACAAACTTCAGACAAGGTCGGAACTTCATTGTTAAGACGCCACGCTCATTAAAAACGCAGTTTATAAGCCCACAAACATGGCTAAAAACGGCATTTTCATACTTCCGTACTTAAAAATGTACTAATCGGACGTATGTGAAACTCAGATTGCCACCTGCACTGAACTTAGTTGCAGACTTTCCAACAATTAAATTATATGGTCACCGCTTAGTGTCCCATAGTAAAAACCGTTAAGTGGGAACCTCGTACGCTAGTTCAGCGCTTGGCTCGTTGAGGCGACGCGGCATTTGATGCGCGCTTCAAGGTCGCACTTAGCTCTAGCAAGTGCGGTAAAATCATAATTTTATATTTTTACGAAATGTTGTTAGTTTTGTAGACGATACTTTAGAGTGATCTTTGAAAGAACTGTGCAATGGGAGTTCATGACTAGATTCAGTTTCTTGGACGTACTCCATTGCAATGGAGTAGTTCAAGAAACTGAATCTAGTCATACTTTAGAATACAATTTACTCTTACGAAACAATTTTACCTCTCATAGTTTTCTCATAACGGGGTGTGAAAAGTCAAAATTTGCATGTTCTGCTGCCATGCAAATAGTGAAAACCAACTTACCTACTTAAACAAAACAATTCATTGTGAATTTACATCCCATGAGCTATGCGATAAAACACTTTAAAAAACCGCAACGAAATATTTTGAATTAAAAAATAATCGCAAAATTACAGAAAAAAGTTGCAAATTCGGCATTTTTTAAAAATAGTTCGCGGGATTTCTTCATATGCTTTAACGTAGCCCATAGTATTTTATTTCACTGTGCATTATTTCACGTACGTAAGTCAATTGGTTTTCACTATTTGCATGGCAGCAGAACATGCAAATTTTGACTTTGACGCACGGTTGCAAGAAAACTACGCCAGCTAAAATTGTTTCGTAAGATCAAATTGCACTCACAAGTATCGCCTTCAAAGTAACACTATTTCATATAAATATAAAATTACGTCTTTATCGCACTTGAACACCCTTAAAGTAGACTTGATGCTGTTGAATGTGCTAGAGATTAGAAATACACTGCAATCTATAATATGAAATTGCCGTTTTTTCAACAAAAAAAATCTCATTCGGTCACAAATTAATCAATGAGTTTACGATAATGATGTGTAATATTTCGTTGTGAACTGTTCTTGTAGCGAAATCACGTGTTGCAATCAGAAAACAAAGGAATGCGGCGTCTACCTTGTGTCAGGATCAACAAATCATAAATCAGATATAGGAACAACCACGAATCTGTTTAAGAGCTGAGAAGTTATTAATGACATTAAATTCGGTTTACGTGCATCGTACAGTCCTAGCCAGAAGTCTTCTTAACGTTTAACACCTCCACTATCATCGAGGTTGGAAGAAGTGACTAAAGGCGTTAAACGCGATCTATCCTCCCCCCTTTTTTTCCTTTTCCATCAGAATCAACCGAATTATTCGAAGCCAGGCCTCTTTTAAGTCTATTTATGCGTTACAACGCGACGTAAAACCAAGCTAGTCTGTAAAATAAGGACGTAAATTCCCGTTAAACTACGTTAAGTATGGGGAAAAGCAAATTACGGTTACACGCAAGGGGAAAATCTTGACAAGTGTAATAAGAAAATATTCGCTTCGAGAAATGGAAAATTAACTAATTTATCAAACAAGGCGGACGTAGCCGTTGGATCACAGCAATTTGAGAATTTATTTTGTAACTATAAGTTTTAGTAAAAACATTTGTGGTTAAACACAAATACATTTAAAAAAATATTAATGGTATCGGAAACTTTATTATTTATATTTTCTTACATCCAAGCATAGGAATTATTTTGTCGGACAAGCGTGAAGTTTTTCTCGTATAGTGTTGTTCCTGAAGCATCTGTAACGGAAATGCTTTTTTTTTATATTGCTAAAAGTAAATACGTAATTAATTACATTTTAAACATGTTTGAAATTTAATTCAAGATGTGTATTTTACTTACTAACCTAAATTAAGTATTTTTTTACCGTGAAGCATAAAAATTACCATGTTCTCAAACATTTTCGTGATGATTGGACACTAAACCGAAAGTTTGTTTCATTATATATATACACATTTTCTATTTGTTGTAATGCGAAAACGACCCCGGTTTAGTTATAGTTTCTGTACTTGTATAAATATATATTTCTACCATGCTTAGTTAGTTAAAAGCTAATTTAATCAAATACATAAACAAATAATCTGCAATTCAGCCCCCTGATTTATACTTTTCTTATCTGGAAATGTGAATTAGAACTAGAATGTGGGGTTTATAGCTATTAGTCTGTTTTCTTTACATATTTGCAAAATTTTAAGGTAAATTTTTCAAGCACTTCAGGAACTAAACGCAATTTAATCTGAAGCAGTTTTACAGAATACAGTTTATCATGAATAATAACTGAAGTTATAACCGTATATGATATTTTTACAACTAGCCTACTTAGTATAAGCTTATGGGACGATAAATAACGACTTAGCGAGTTGGTTTGTATATTTAAACCATAAGTCGACCTTAATATTTATGGATGTAAATATTAAATATAATACTCTTACTGTACTCATATTAAAGTCTTGTTGTATCTGCTTTAACACAGACGAAAATAGGTCACGTTATTCCCGTATATTGGAGATGAAATTAGATAATAACACAATAATAACACGATGGCTTGTTTCAACCTTATAGTTTTCATCTGCAGTTATGAGAGCAAGAGTGTTCCTGTAAATTTGTAATACTACGTCAGAGCAATATTTAAAAACACATTTAGTGATACATTATTAAAATATGTAATAATCTTATTTTAAAGTTTACAAAAACATCGTAGGCTTGCGGCTACAATAGTTTTCCTCGCTATGGTTGCATGCCTCGGCGAGTATACATCACATCTAGAAGTGTTTAAGGGCTTCGTGATTGCGAAATTTAATTTTGGAACTACTTTTAAACTAAAAGCTTATTCACAGGAAATAAAAATTAGTATGTCACAATATATTACTAAATTAAGAATTATTATATAGGAATGTATATACTACACACACCGTTAATAATATCGCCATATTTTTAGTTCATTATCGTCGAATTCTTTGCGGGACATTTATTTGTTTGCAGTTTTGTTGGTAACAAGCGAGGAAGCGAGTCTGTCATCCAACGCGTCGGTCCAGCACTGGCATCTTTAGAGATCGATGATGGGAGTTGTCCTTTATTTTCCTCCCCTTTTTTATTCTGCACAGTGCAACAGCAACTTTTTCTACCCGACCACCACTTCCCACATAGAGTGTATTCGAAAAGTAGCATGCTATATTTAGCCAGGATTTCTAAGTCGCGTAGCTCGAGTGGGAGGTTTTAAATCTTTTACCAGGTTGTGATCGAGTTCATGCATACAGTTAAGTTGATTCACTTAGTGGGACGCAAACAAACTTCACTATGATCAAATTTTAAACGGCTCTGGTTCAAATTTAACACCTCCTCCGGTAATTGAGAGACTTTTGGGTTTATCCTATAGATTCGTCGTGCATTGAGATATGTTTGCAGTATATAATATATATACACACACACTTGCATTTCCTGCTGTTCTATGTTTTTCTGTCATCTTTAGTTTTCTTTGATGGATAATCTGCATTGCAATGGACTATGTCCAAAAAACTACTCTGCCTCTAGAACGAATTGTTAGGCACGAGATACCCGCTGACATGGTGACATTTAAGTGACCATATTTGAAAGCACTTCTAAATTTATTTATGTGTTCGCTCAGTTTGTACCTTTCCGCATCACGTAAAGCATTAAACTAGGCAGTATTATCTGTTTGAAAGAATGTCGTTAAAAATTCGTGCTGCCAAATATTAAAATCTAAAAACTCCGTAAAAACCGTCCATGAAGAGTGAAATATAACTGTTCTTTAAAGCTGAAACAAATAAATTATTAACTGCGCAGAACCAGTGGTAGCATTATTTGTCTTCAAACTGCATTCCCTGTGTTCTTGCTGACCCACGTAATCAATGCGATCTCTTGGTGGAATTTCGAACTGCAGCGCTAATCAACGTGCAAAAGATAGGAGAGATAAAAAAATAACTGTACCACTTTCCCAATGAATAGTAATTTTAACAGTACAGTCGTATAAATCTAAATTAGTTGTTCTAAAACGTTTACTAAATATACAATACACTTAAATTTACTTCATTTTATAGTAATTCAATATTTTTATATTTAAATTAGGAAACATGTTGAACTAAAATAAATAATTTTATTGGAAACCGTACAAGGATTTAGGAACCATTGTTAGTGTTGAATTATACGCTTTTACTGCCAAAGGTTTTATTTAATTGTTGATTTCAAAAGTCCTTAGTTCATAGTGAAGGCATTAAGGGGGAAGTTAACAGAAAATTTTAATCGTTTTTATAAGTGTTATATTTGTATGAAATATGGTTTTATTAGTAGACATACATTGTGGCTATTTAAACTGTAATGAAAAATGTTTCAGCTTTCATAGTTGTGCAATGTCATTTCTATGTTTTATACTAGAATTAAAAATCAACTGACTTAACGAAATGTAATAATTAACACTGAATAACAGTGTCGCAGTCTATGTCAAGAAATGTGTAAAAACTGCATTGAATGCTTTTTGTGTCTTTTAAAAAATTCAGATTTTTTTTTAAAATTTTAAACTAAGTATTTTGCTACTTTCTGGCAGCCCTGCTTCTAGCTTGGATCTGTTTTCACACCAACTATGTATTATTCCGCCAAACGTCATCAATAACACTGCAAGCCGACGTACGTTTTTCATCCGCTGCCACTAACTACGTCACCTCTAAAATATTGTAATGCGTGTTAAATATAAGTATACATTTCATTTCTTTTCCTGAAAATTAAAACATAATGTGCATGTTTCATTAAACGATTTTCAATATTTTAGAAATATTTCTACTGCATCAATGACAACCCAACCACCCTCCAACTATCGTACAACAGACGTGTTTTACTCACTTTTAAAATAATGACTAGGAACTATTTTCGTACTCGCGAACGCGTATCAATAAAAAATAAATCTATTTATTTATCTCACCCTATTGCTTCTTAATTTGCTTATATAGTTGCATGATAATAACGAAAGTATTCCTAGTACTTTTTTTCAACAGTTCGTTTCTTAAAGTATGAACTTACCGTACGGTGGGTATACCGGGGAGAAGATTGCACGTCAATTCAGCGACACGCACCTGTAGGCTAGAGTAAAGCATGTTGCAAATATTGTGTCGCCCAAAAGTCCTATACCTGGCGCATCGACGTTGTTTAAGTGTGCCGCGCCTATTGCTTTTCACGCAAAACCGCTTATCTTATTAACATTACATTTATGTATGAAAAAACGCATACTGTAGACTATGATTATGTTATTTTTAAAGAGGCCGCGGTGGCCGAATGGTTAGACCACTCGCCTCTCACCAAGGCGATCCGGGTTCGATACCCGGCGGGGTCGGTTCCTAGATTTTCATGCCGGACGATGCCGTTGGTCGGTGGGTTTTCTCGGAGATCTCCCGTTTCCCCCGCCCCTTCATTCCGGTGCTGCGCCATTCTCACATCGCGTAGCCCCCAACAGCGCTAAAGACCTCGATGTTAAGCGCTGACCAAAATCTCTCATTCACTCTCACTCATTATTTTTAGAATGCATAAAGTATGTTATAAACAAACACCTCAAAACGGCTAAGTACGGTTTCTGTAACTCCTAAAATGTCACCTGAATTCGTAGTACGCAAAATTGTAAGTTTGCGTTGACCTTTACAACACACTGTCTCCAAATAATATATAGTCATCTCTTGAGATTCCATTACGCTCCTAGTGTACAAATTCTTGGTTTTTAGGTCGTAAAATTTGTTTTCGATTGTGCAAGATAAACGTCCTTCTGCGCGCATGTAAATTAACGAACTGTTTTCATGCTACCGAGCTGTCTTAGTGACGTTCAAGTGTTAAAAAGCCTAGAATTTAATATCTGTTCGAAAGTTTGAAGCAGTGTTAGTTATGCAGACGTTACTACTGTGCCTTCATTATCCTCATACTGAGAATTTGTAGCATCCATATTATTGCCAATACGAAATGTCAAAGTCAAGATTTCTACATCAGGGCTACAGCAGGGGCGTCATTTGGGGCTACAGGGGGGGGGGGGCAAATGCCCCCCCCCCCTGGATTTGGAATTTTTGTGTATAAATAAATTTTTTGTATTTTTTAATGTAAATAATGCTAACTTAAGGACATAAAACTGAAGTTTTATTATTAAAGTATCTAATTTATACATGCTTAATTAATAAAAAAGATGCAACAAGGTCACTGTCGTTAGAAAACAAAATCTTGTCTCCCCCCTGGAAAAACCTGAAATGACGTCCCTGCTACAGTATCGTTCTTTAACACTTTTGCACTAAATTTGCTTTATGCGTTGAATTTAATTCGTAAACAGTTACAAAAAAATTGTACCATATATTTTTCTCTCGTTGTTTACGAATCGCATTTAACAATTATTGCAAATTTAGCGCAAAAATTTTAAGGAACATAGGCCTATACATAAAATTGTTTCTCTCCGCGAACACATCTATCTATACTCTAAAACGAATATTACGACTCAAAAACGTAGATTCTGTACATCAGGGGTATAGCGGAATATTAAATTTCCATAGTACTGTACTGCGGCCCTAATCGCTCTAGCGCGGCGTTGTGCTGTGGAAGAATCTTGTTCTTTGTGCGGATCACGTGCTGTGGTTGATTGGTCGTGAAGCGATACTTCGCACACGTGTCCGTGGAAATCAGAAGTGCCGACACGGCTTACTGTTAGGTGCGGAGAGATAACGCACAGTGCGAATACACTTGCCCGCGGGAGATATTTGTCTCCGCGGACGTGTGTTTTATTCCCTCAGCCTTGAAGGTTCCTCCGCACTCTTAGAGAGAAATTGTCACTCTCCCTTTCTTTCTCATTCATATGCTACCATTAATTATTTTCATTCCGTTACGAGAATATATATGTTACAAATACATACTGGGTATGAAACTGAATCAAATAAATAATTTATTCATTACCGTACCCAAGACAATGTGGAAAATTGTAATTGATTAAGTCACTTGATGATACTTATTGTAATTGGAATTTCGCTCTTTTTTTGTTCGTGCGTTTGGCGTGGAAACGGAATACCGTATAAATAAGCGTAATTTCACACATTATATAAAATTGTGAGGGTAATTGTACACAAGCAGAATAAAAGGATGGCGGTAGACATGTATGGAATATTAAATGGAACATAATTTGTTTTCGTTAGAAAGCTATGAAAGGTTTCAAGTCGCATTTGTTTTCCATGATAAACACACGTTGTACACAGGATGTGCATTAATTTGATAGTGGAATCCTCAGGAATGTTGTGGAGGGGAAGGTGATCATTGTGAATGTAGGTGCGTGCAAAGCAACAAAATTAGCTTAACACTAGCTGATTTTCTCATACAGTCTGCAGTTATTACAAACTAAATAACATTCTTTAAAAAATACATAATTTTATTTACCCTCGAATAAAGGATAAAGAATAAATAACAGCTAACTAAACAGGCGGTATCAGTGTTGGAACAACCTTAAACTAAATTGCATAAAATTTCTTAAACTAATTACTTTTATATTCTATGTGGTACCTCATTGTAGGCCTGCAGCTGTGAATTTGCCAGTACTTGCGATTGTAATAAAAATTTCAAACCAGAAATTAACTAAGCATATTGTTAATGATACGAAAAAAACCCGTTAAACAATTTCTGTTAACTATAAACAGAGTAAATAAAGTTTTTATACTGTAAATCATATACAAATCACGCGTCCTAATGTTATAAATCTATGTTGATGTGAAAATAGGTTTAGAATATATTATTTTAAAATTTTAGTTTTAGTGCATCTATTTTATCAAATTCGTAGCAAGCTTCAATTTACAACTATATCACGCTGATTTTATGTGGCAAAATGTCAAGTGCCTTGAAAATTACAATTTTTTTGTATAACAAAATAATTAGTATTTTATTGTTTGGATACACTTAAGATTTTCGTTCCTTAATATGAAACAGTCCCCTGTGATATATTTAAAGACATGTAATTTTAAATGCAGAGTATTGGTGCCCCCATTATATTCACTTTATGTGCAAATTGAAAACACATTCACAACGTACTTTTATAAGCAGTCACCACAAGCACAAGATTAACAGACCCGTCCTACCCATCCTGCAAAACAGAATATTGCAGGGAAATCCCAAACATTGCAATAGTTGTGTTTATAGTTACCTTAAACTTTTACAGATCTTTCTTGGGGGTCCTTCGCAGAACAGATTATAACACTGAATTTTTAAATTACGGTTATCTTACTAGTTTGTGTTAAATAAGTATAAATATAAGAATTTTGAAAACATTAATTGTTTCTAAGAAAGATAAATCTTACAATTAACAGTAAAAGTCAGTCTGTATTTAACAAATTTGTGTACTAAAGAAATAGGGAAATCTTTTTACATGGGGGGTTAGTAACTTTGTTTAAGCTGTAATTCTTCTTAAGACGATTTGAGACATGTAGAGTCTAAATGTAGGTTTTTCTATCAATATTTCGGGTATTTTATGCAGTGTGTCCAGTTTCATCGTGTAAGTTACTGAAAGAATCAAAACAGAGTAGATGGCTGCACATAAAAGTATGAAGTACATACTACTGCCACACATTGCACTGGATTACTTGGAATGTTCTTTATTTAATTTTCATTATGTGTTAAATCGTTTAAATATATACATTAAATGTTCCATGTTGCAGATTTTTGGTTCGAAGGGCGACCTGCAGCTACACAACCAGCTTCACATGCGAGAAGCGAAGCCTTACAAGTGCACCCAGTGCAGCAAGGCGTTTGCAAACAGCTCCTACCTGTCGCAGCACACGCGCATCCACCTGGGCATCAAGCCGTACCGCTGCGAGATCTGCCAGAGAAAGTTCACCCAGCTGTCGCACTTGCAGCAGCACATTCGCACGCACACCGGTGACAAACCCTACAAATGTCGCCACCCAGGCTGCAACAAGGCCTTCTCGCAGCTCAGCAACCTGCAGAGTCACTCCCGCTGCCATCAGACGGACAAACCGTACAAATGCAACTCGTGCTACAAGTGCTTTTCCGACGAGCCATCTCTCCTGGAACACATTCCCAAGCACAAAGAATCGAAGCACCTCAAGACGCACATATGCCAGTACTGCGGTAAGTCGTACACGCAGGAGACCTATCTGACGAAACACATGCAGAAGCATGCAGAACGGACGGACAAGCGACCGCCCATCACCGGCATCGGCTTGAATAACCGCAACATCTCAGTGTCGGTGCCGGTACCAGGAGGGAACACCGGCGCGGGGAACCCCGGCCCAGGTGGCAATCACAACGCCGAACAACACCCGCACCCGTACTGGCCCAAGGTCTCCCCCGACACCGCCAACTCGCTGGTGGAAGCGATGAACCAACACGAGGCGTGTCTGCAACAAGGCGGCAACCCCTTGTCCAGCGAACATCACCTGGCCCAAGCCGTCCACCACAGGAGTATGATCGAGCATCACAATCGCCAGATGAACGGAGGCACCAATCCTGCCGGCGACAATGGCGAGGAGATCGCCGTGATATCACGAGGCCAGAACCCAGGACACATGCACCAGCAGCCTCCGCCACCACAACAGCACGGACCGCCTGCACCGCCGCCCACACCCACGTCGCAAGTCATCGTCTCCTCGTCGCCGTCGATCGCGTACGCTGACTCCAACCTGTCGGCGTCCACGGTGAGTCTCATCAACTCTCCGACCATCAAGAGTTCCACTACACCTTCGTCGACGTCTGCGTTCACGCCGATCCAGTCCATGGCCGGCTTGGCTCCTGCTCACCACCCTCTCAACCACCTGAACCACCATCAGCTGGGCATGACCACGACGGCAACTCGACCTGCGTACCTGCCTTACGAAGCCATCTCATTCCCGACTTCTAAAGTTGTCACTTCCTCTTCGGGGCAGATTTCTGGACTTGGAGCTGGCGGTACGATAGACATGCCGAAAACAAGTTCCTCCAATAGCTTTCCGAATCAGTTGATCTCTCTGCATCAGATCAGAAACTATGCTCATCAACCCACTACCACGACTCTGATGACAAGCGAACACCTGTTAGGCTTGAAGGACAAAAGTCAATAATGTTACGCCCCCTGCGGAAACGAGTACTATAATTACTGTTACAATGAAAATTTTAACTACCGCTGGTCTCAGTGATGGGTGGATGTTAAAAACAATTTCATTCAGTTCTATAGTGTAATGACACTCGCCAATTTAACTGAAAATTGTTATGTGCCACACTGAGCATAATTTTAACAACTTAAATCTTTTCCGTCACTTATTCAAAATGATGTTATCTATATTTTAAACATTAGTATTAAAACTGTTAAAATTTTCTCCGTTAAAAAAGTGATTGCGACTCATGATCTTAGTGACATGGTTTACGAAACCTGACTGAGAAATAAATTTTTCTTCAAGAATGTGATCTGCACATTAGAGTTTTATCGTATGCAATAAATTGCAACTATGCATTCAAAACAAAAGTGTTCAGAAGTATATAACAGTGTAAAGGCTATGCGCTTACATAATGTTCAAAATTTGAGTATGCTGTGTGGGAACAATGCAACAAAGTGAAATTAATTCTTTATCTGAAGCTATTGTTGACGCTAATTGTAATTACTGAATTTGCATAGCGTTCCAACGTAGTTTTCCTGTTACATTCTGTAAAATATTTTTTAAGTGGCAACTATTTGGAAATGAGGTTCTGTTGTGTGTGACAAATAATGTGTGAACAAATCCTGTTTTCAGGTTAAAGAAGGATCTCCGCAAGATCAGAATTAAGAGAATCACTGTTACATTGTTCATTTCATGTACTCTTCTGGATATTGTTGGTAAACGCATTGATTTGCATGTTTAGTTTATTTTCATGTTCAGTTGCATTGAATTTATTTTATTGTTACTCTTTTTAGCTTTATTTTGAAAGTTATATACAGTTCACAGTTACTGTAGTTTACAATTGATTAAAATTGTACTAATTTATATGTGGAAACAACAATATTACAGATTATTCTGCAGTATTTATTGTTAATTTGTCACGCTGTACACAGAAGGCATTTTTTGAATGTGATACATTTTTTTCTGGTGTAACGTAATTTGGCAATCACAAAAGCCTAATTGATCTGTGAAACTTAAATTTTACTTACCTTGAAAACAATTTTTTAGCTCAAATGTTAAATCCTTTAAAATTGTGTTGTATTTTCATTTAACGCAACCATGATAACTGAAAATTAAACACAGTAGAAAACATTTAGTTTGTTTAAAATCTCAAGCTACATTCAGCGCGTAAGACCTAAATGTTAAGTGCTGATAAAAATCTCTTCACTTCACATCTCAAGCGACATGCGATTGACAGCACAACGTTTGTTAAATAGATATAAATAAATGTACTATACACAGATATAGGAAGTCAGAAACCTATGGGAAAGAAAAGAAAATCTTATACTGTTTAACGATCAATCTAATTTTAGATGCCTCAGTACATGAGTTTCTCATTTTAAAATATATTTATAAGTAAAAATTTTGTTTTGAGGTGACCATTTGCTTGTTCTCATATGAATATCTATATAGTACATTAAAACTCTATTTGAACAGAGTCAATTTTTTGTTACCAGACAAGCTCTTTTCACAATATATGGCCCTCCTCTGCCAACAATTGTAACCTTGTTTAAGTACTTGAGTCTATGAAAATAATTTTAGCATAAGTATTAATTAATTCTGGAATTCTGGACATGTTGCTCGGTGGAAAGGAGGACAAACGTTTATATTTTATACGTTTACTTATCCTGCGCATCAGAGCATCACATAGTAAACTGGATGAGATTGCAAGGTAGAGTCATAAATTAAGTTTTTCTCAGTCCGACACAAACTCAACGCCTATTTAATCCATACATCTGTAAATAACATTAAAGTACTTTTTCAGCGTCACATTGGATTATTTTATTTTAGGATATTTTGAAATTCTGAGAAGAGAATGTGTGGAGTTTAAGATTTAAAGCTTCAATTCTTTGTACCTACATGTATCAGCCCGATAATTTTTTTATATTCTTGATTTGTCTGATTGTTTCCAGCCAAGATTTTAAATGAGCAACTACCATGCCCCTTACTATAGCGCAAGGCAAATAGAATTTGCGCTATAATCGAAAATTCTGCAATTTTCTTATCAGAATTTCATAAAAGCGAAACATAAAAATACGGCGAGAGAAGCCGAACCTTAAATGAGGTAATAGAAGACAAACATTCTGATTCCCAACAATGCTGTAGTAATTATGTCAGTAGAGTGTGTATGTAATCGTCCATAAGTCCAGTGAAGGGCTGACAATGCTGTGACTTACTCTGAACAAATATCCTTAAATATGAAGCTCCTTCCTTTTATCAAAGGATAACAGTTAGTGGTTTCTGAAGAATTATTTTTTAATAATATGGCGAAGCAGTTAGTAATTTTTGATTATCATAAATATGTGATATTATAATCAACTTCGGGAAGAGAGTAGACCATTTCCTGTTACATAATTCAACTTACAACTATTATGAACATTCTTCCCATTTGGTTAAAATATAGCCGCACAGCACATAGAAACAAGGGTAATGTATGGTGTTCATATTTCGTTTGTGTGTCTAACAGCATCTACGTGTCAATTTAACCAAGAATTTATCGGGATTTTTTTTTACAGTTGTTGTGCGTCCCCAGACCATTTTACTGCCGATTATCAGTCTATTTCCAGATTGGCGAATTGTAACATTTTACTTTTCCTTTAGATGTTTACACTGTCATTGAATCACTTCCGAGTATGAATTTCATCATATATAGGTCTATAAAATAGTGGTTGCTGTTCATTTTCCTAGTGGATATACAAATGGCATAATGTCAACTTCTTAGTAATAATTTATTATTTTGCCACGAACCATTTATTTCGTGGTACCTAATTTTCTGTAGTCTTCTCGTTATTATGTATGTATGTATGGTTCAAAGAATTTTGCAATACGTGGGATGGAGTTTTCCACGATTTTCATGGTTTCCTCTTTTTTTGGAAAAGTTATTACAGGACGCTCAGTTTTATGATGATCATTATTTATTTATTTTTGCTACAGAATACAAACATATGGCCTACGTCAATCCACTATTTTAACGAATATTAAATTGATCTCAGATTAAGTGTAGGTTCACGTTTTTCTTTTCTGAATGCCACTACATAGTATTACTTGGTGTAATTGAAAACTCTGTAAACTTTACATTTGTCACTGATTGATAATTCATTAATTCAGTCTTCAATACAGCCTAACAAAGGGTAAGATATACTCTCGTCGTCAGCATAGATGCAGGAGTCACGAAACTGTGTGATAACTTGATTTAGCCTATCACGGGAACAGTTGACTGTCTGTTAGTCTTGTAGCTGTCGTTCTTCTTTCGTTATCTGTCTGGTCCAATGATAACTCTGGTGCTCTGCTACTGAGTATTTGTGATTCGTATTTAAACAACCACATAACCATCCTTCAATTATATAAGCTTTAGGCACTACATTGTTTTACAAAATACTCTGGCACGAAAGATTCTTGTGATTTTCCACTATCTCCAATCATAATAGAGAAGCACGACTAGCAGTGATTAACACAGTTTTTAAACCATAGCGGGTACCTAGAAGCAAACTTTGGTATCCAGAAAATACTGTAACAAACTATATTGGTATCGTGTTAACGTTTGCTTGAAAAGCAAATGGGATCAGTTTTGCTAAATTAATGACTCCAATCCCCTACAAGAAGAGAGCTTCCTTGCAAAATGTCTGTATGAAATACATTCTAACGGCATTGTTTTGATATTGTAGCATCAGTTAGCATGATAAGTTCGTACAATATTAATCATGGTAGTGTAAATGCTGCCTTATGGAGTTCAGAATTTGGCATCGGACCTCGCAGTATTGACAGAAACATCCACATCCAACTTAAAAACGAATAAGTAATAGGCTAATTTTATATCTTTAGTACAAAAATTGCGTACACAGCTTTGCACATTTTTTACTTTCGCCCCTTCCTCTTAATTTGACATCAAAGAAACGAGTTAAAATACTTTGAGTTACATGTCTTTCCGTCCCCTTTGTGGTTTCATTACAGCGCATTATTATTATTATTATTATTATTATTATTATTATTATTATGGAGTAACACTTTTCTAGTAATTGGCAAACTGAATTAAGCAAGTTCATGTCAAAATTTTTGAATCATAATATTTTTATTAATAATTTATTTCATAGTAATATCAGTAATTAGCAATACAACAATAGATACCACGAAATATTTAAAAAATATTTCATATTTATATAACGGAACGAAAGTTGTCTGAATATTTGGCGTAGCATATTTCACTTTTGTAAAAATTTTAATTTGTTGGTATTTTCAACTACATTTAGGTTACCTCCATCTTAACTGTCTGTACACTATTGACTCTCGCAGTTGTCACTCATAGAAGCTGGCACGTTTGAACGCCTTTTATTATAGGTACGGATTTTACCATATGACGACATGGGTTACAAGTTATAGCGTCTACTTGATATGGATACATAATGACACACCTTTCATAATAAAAAGTTTTTTTTTTTTAATACGAGTTGAATTAATTATGATTATATTTATTCAGTTTAAAATATATTTCATTGATATAGTCAAAATAAATTAGCGTCTAGTTAATATACATAACTATACATAGCAAGGAACATTTTCACGCTCATAGATAGGTTAAAAAAATATCATCGTCACGTACAGGACAGGACAATGTCTTTATTCATTATTTGTACATCTGTAAAGTTTATTTTCTTTGTCTCTAAGTACATTCTTCTTGACCATCTTACAACTCCGTAAACTATCTTGTTGGTTATTAACTTTTACGGTGTGTAACACTAAATGCAAGTACAATCAAATATATGTATTTAAATTTATGGTAGCATTAAAGAAAAGTTACTTTAATGTGTTTTTCTTCCACGCGTAATCGAGAGAAATATTTTTGGTTGGTGTCAAATTTACGAGATGTTAAATAATGTTCTGTAATGACTTTTGCAATTCCCTGCCACGCGAGAGAAAACGCACACCTGACATGTGCTTCATATATAGGCCTACGTATAAACTTTTCTCCGTCTGGGATCTGCTTGATAAATATAAGTATTTACTGATTCCTCAGTATGACTAATATTTTGTAAATCGTACGGTTCTACTACAACGTGTTGCACAGCAATGCATGGGAACAACTAAACGACATAATATATGAGTCTGCGTTTAATACTTGATCATGAAAACAGGCGAGACACAATATTTGAGAATATGGCCATGCAATAGTTCGTAAAATATTAAGGATCAAGTTGGTAATCACGATTTTTTTTTTCAGTAGGACAGAATCTAACGTATATAATGTGCAACAAAATGGTACTTTGAAATTATGAAAGTTTGTTTGTGCTTCCCAAGGCAATTGAAATCCAGTTCTTTCCTAGGCGTGAATGAAGGTCGCAGTGTTTCTTGAGTAAATACGTTGAAAATGTATATTGCTTGAAATCTACGTGTGCATTCATACTTAAATAATACAGAGGCCAGTTTTAGCTCTCGCAGTTACAGTCACAACTCCTGAAAACTTATTGTTTTTCCCAAAACAGGAATTTCTGCTGTGTACATATTAAGACGTTAGTATTCATGTATGAACTACACAACTCAACAACCTCGAACCTTCCTTCCTTGACGAGACTTCAAAAGCCATCCCTTATTAGAGCAGATTCAAGATTCTTAGATACGCTTAGCGTCTTAATGTAAATTTAAATATTTAGGAAATTTGTTATAAAATAATTTAATTTGAATAATCGTATATTTTCACATAAAACTGGGCGAAATTTGACAAATTAAAACTAATTGTTCTACCCTCATAACATTTTTGTGGGATTGCCAGAAATAAGTAGGGCAGAAATGGGATAACTGTTCAGTTTTAAATTATATATCTTTGTTTTCAAGAACTTACATTAAATTGAGTGAATTTTGATTTTCATTCAGTGATGTTATTCGCGCGGAAGAAATACATTAATGTTACTTTAAGTGATTTGTACTTATAGAGTTCTTTTTTACTAAATACTTTACTTCAATTTTCCTTTAAAATGTTGCAAAATACAAAATATTATTATTTTTTCTATAATCCACTTTCGAAATGTTTAAATTTAGACAGCACAAAGTTAAATTTTATTAATTAATATTTTAAAAATGCTATTTATTCTGATCCACATGGAATGCGGCATTAAAACATTTTGCTCTAGTAACCATACTC
Organism: Medauroidea extradentata; assembly: GCA_003012365.1. Taxonomy (NCBI): domain Eukaryota; kingdom Metazoa; phylum Arthropoda; class Insecta; order Phasmatodea; family Phasmatidae; genus Medauroidea; species Medauroidea extradentata. The sequence continues at coordinate 30,690 of PNEQ01054593.1, forward strand.
GCAAAATTAATGAAGTTCGTTTCATTGATAATTAAAAAATATATAATCAGCGTTCCGTTCTTCAGAATTTCACCTCTCAAAAGTCGTGGGAAATGGAATGCTGTGAAATGAAATGTTTTCTTTGCTTAACTTTTTAATATACGTGCTTAGAAGAAAATTTCTAATACTTTAGAAGCCAGGCTGACTGAAAACGGTTCCTATATTAAGTTTGTGGGTTTCTATTACGCACTAGCAATGAAATATATTTAAATCATAATATAACTTTCTGAAAAGTAAATTATTCATACACTTGCAGGAAATATAACGAATTTGATACATTTACATAGCCTATTTTAAAATGTCATGCCTCCTTATGGGAATATTGTTCTGCGTTTAAGCCATTTTTTGACGGATAACATAAACACAGTTAACTTTTATTGTCGTAAGAGCGTAACGAAATATTTGCACGTCACAATAACTTCAATACCGGTTTTAAAAAATTACCTTAGTTGAGATGGGCATAAACGTTAAAATGATGAAACAATGCTGTATATTTAACTGTCCTGTATTTAATTGCAGTCACATTCTCTCCATGTTCGTACTGTCACACCCATCATAGGCTGAATATATTTCATACAACAGCAGAATAGATATCATAGAAATGTTAACAACCAAGTCACAAATGTAAATTATGTTACACATTATAACTATCAGACACATTGAAAACAAAATTAATTAATAACTAATGAGTTACAAAATAGTAGAAGAAAAAGAAAGCCGAATTCCCGAGGATAAGCACTCTTGAACATCACAATTGGAGAAAGTAGGCGACGTCCATTATTTCCACTTCTGAAATAAAAAGTAAATATCGTAAGCAAAAAAAAAATATGTTTCACAGAAAATGTTAGTTTATACGTTATATTAATTGCAAAAAAATTGCTAATTACTAACTTTACCAAAAACACAGTATTTTTAATGGTATGAAATGTAGTTTACACGGATATTGCAACTGACTTGAACTGTTATTTTAAGAAGGTTCACATTACAAAATAGGTCATCAGCAATATCGTCAACAATTAATGCGAAAAAAAAAATAAATGTGTTTAATACCAATAAATTGTCCAATTTTGAACGAAAATTTCCTTCTCTCTGTTATAGTTTTTGTGGGGCCACATTGAAGTGTGAAGTTTGGAACCTCAATGCTGTCAGAAAATCATCATGTGAATTTTCAATAATAAAAAAGGAATACAAAATTTACGTGAGAACAATTCCCTATGTTCTGCAAGGTAACAAAATCCCTAATTCAATATTCAATTTCATAACGGTAATTGTAAACTCCATGGCTGTTTGCCAACCTTTGTAATTTTTAAACCATTCCAGCACGATACTTCATTCAATTTATTCTACAAAAACAATTACATTCATCTGAATTTGTGAGATGTAGGGTGCTGCTAAATGAAAGTTCGAGTTTCTAATCTACCTTCTCTTAGGCCTTACCTTAGACATGACAAATTCTACACTAATACCTTCTGTAGCATATTTGTCATTACCATTAGGCCCTAATATATATAAGAATGGTTTTATTCTTCAGTTTCACGTCGTCTATCCCACATGTAATGATGGTTTGTACAACTAAGGGCGATTTAGCAATTTTTTTTCGGTTTAATATATATTTCGGAACCCTAGTATGCTGTAATTTCTACCAACGGTCTGAGTCATAAAACGATCGTGTCATCTTCGAAAAGTGTAAATTTGTCAGGCTAGGACGAACATCCCTGTTCTAGTTTGCATGGCCGAGGTTGCTAAGATTTACTGTCAGAGTATGCACTTATTGTGACAAGTGTACTGCGTTTTCTGGTGAGATTTTTTAATTCGTCGTGGCGTAAGAAATTGACTGCAAATCTAATTTTTGATATTATTCTTACTGCATGCATGTGTGAGTGTGTTTCATGACTTGAAACTGCATACACAAATACGTACTGCTGATTGCCACGAGAATGTTTGTATGAATACCGTGAACTGCTCAAATACTGAGGACTGTGTTGAGTGGATCGTAAGATGTTCGAATACTGCTATTAAAATTATGTATCGTGTAAGTGATTAATAATATCGAGCGAACAAAGTCGGAAGTGTGATAAGTAGTACGATGATTGTCAGGGTCCTGTCGTCTGCTTTTCGTAGGACGCCAACAGCTACATATAATACATATTAAACGAGATGCATTGACATATTGTTTTACTAAACTGATAATTTATTACTCATAAAACACATTGCATTTCAAATCAATGCTAACGTAATATGGATCCAAGCATTTGTAACACCTAACTTATGTGTTGATTAATTTTTAATGTACAGAATAGTTTTCCAAACATTTAGTAATTTTGGATGTCGAGATTACTGTTTCTGTAAAAGTTTTTTTTTTTAAATCTCAGTCAGTTACATTCCCGAGGTGTTAAATAGTTACATAATGCATCAGAAGGACAACTAAGTAAATTCAAAATAATAGGCGCACGACTAATATTTATAAAGGAAACGGAAGCATAAAAATTCGTGTTGGTAGTCACCTGTACAGAATTCCAAAGTATTTGTTTTCAGATCGTATCTGTGTTTTTGTGTCAGCATTTGCAAGTGACGTGGCTAAAGTCAGGGTCGTGTAAAGCAAAAATATAACAGTATAACAATGAAGTATATAGCAGTTCGTATCGTGCAGGTAAAGATAACTACTAATAATTAAATTTATTATGGTGGCGACTATTAGACAAGAATGACTGAGTACACGCACTCTTATACAGGTTAAGAGTTTCCTCCTTATGTTGTTGAAATGCTCAATACCTTATAGGCTACATTAAAAAACAATTTATTGTTACCTGTTTTAAATATTTGTGCATTTATAAAGAAAAGAACAGTCCTGGTCGAAGCCAAGGTCATAACTGATACAAAAGGTGTTTGAGAGCCATTATTTTGTTCTCCAAACTGTAACAATATACTAACAATCACGAAATCCAATAAATATGTGACTATCAGACCACAATGAATGAAACCAAAGTGATGTATTACAGGTCGTAGTCACGTACGTAATTAGTTTAATAGTGAATTGCGAAAATTGTTCTTTTTAAATAATAGTAAATTCACAAAATTAAGTGACGACTGTTAAACTGAGATAAAGGAAATGCCCATAAATTGGCGCAGCGTTTAACAAATTAATAGAGTTTTGTGATTTTCGAAAAAAATCAACTACGCTTAAAAGAATACTTTGGAACAGAAAATATAGGTCCCTTGTGTACAATGTAACAAAATCAAGGTCACGTAAAAATTTCGTCCAGCTGAAATTACAGCAAGAAAATGTTTCAATATCATGACAGGGACTGATGTTACTGGAACAATATATTATCCTTATCTCATTTTGCTACACCTGAAGAGAGAGTTGGATCAGGCAAGTCTTTCAGCTTGCTCGCGGAAATACTTGAAATAAATACAGCACTGGCGAAATTTCTTAATTGGCATTGTAGTTAATACATAACATTCTTATTTTGAGTTTTGTCTCTTTATTTTACATTTCATTGCTTAAGAAACGTTCTCAGTGACTTTGTGTGAAAAATAAATGTCAACATGACCAGGTAACTGGATAGCTGAAGTTTCGCACCCAACACTCAATAATGTAACATCTCAATATTTAATATCTGTCTAAATGTGCTTTCCTTTCATTAAAACAATTTTACTCGTGGATTAACTCGTGTTGTTGGAATATTATTTTTAGACACACAGACTAATTAAGTATAGCTATATTATCACGGATTGCAATAACATCGTGTTCAGACTAGCCGCCATTTAGAATGCCAGAGCAAGTTCCCCAAACTCAAATCCTCATATATTAGCCCTAACTTGTGAAGAGTAAAATTTTCAGAAACAAGAGCTGGTAGATCAAACTGATGGTACTACTTAATTCGTATACAAATGTTGGAGTGGAGAGATAATTTCAAACGTAAACGTGCATAATCAGCATTAGACTGACAGAAAACGAATCGCACGAATTTCACGTGCTGCCAATTTGCGTTTCTAGAACATTTTTTTCATTCACAACCATGAAATGACAACATTTATGTCCCATTACTCTGACGAAATTATTGCACCGAAAGAAATATAATATTGTAGGTACCATAATTTAGTTCAAATTAGGAAAACAGTTATTTTTGGTTGTCGCTATTATTATCTAGTGTGTTTCTACAACACTTTGTTCTGTAGGAGGAGTAAATAGCAAATTTCATTTACAGAACATATTGTTACTTCTATAGAATACACAGACGTAGGAGCAATTCAGCTACTCACAACCAAACAGAACTGTGTCCCTATTTAACAAAAGTGTGGCAACTGCAACAAGCTTGTCTTTCAATGTGCATACCGAATAAGCGCAACATTTTGGTAATTACATAACTTACTGTTATGAGATTTCTGCAGACTCAGTTTCATATTACAGTTTCATGTTTTATGTGCTCATGTATTGAATATCACAGAGGCAATAACTACAACGAAATTTATAGTACAGAATATCATCTGCTTGTGCTTCTTTTCAAATTATTTCACGAACTTAAAATTATTGGTCAAAGATAAAAAATATGATAAGTTATTTTAAAAAATAACACACGTATTTGTGTAGGCAAGCTTATATGTAATGTTTTATTTCAAGAGCGTTTAATTTCCTAGTATTTTTCCGAAGTTGATTTTTTTTTCCAAATATTTCTGTGTCGATGTCTGGCGTGGAAAGAATTTCAGGAAATTTCTCTACCATTTTATGATCCCAGAATTGTCTATTTTACCAAGCTGATTCTGATTTTGTACTATTGTTTCCATTAAGGGTGGTTTTATCTCTAATATATTTATGACGTAAAAGCTTTGTTGATTTTTAGCAAAAAAAAAATACACCCCAGATACAGAAACATAGAAACGTTCGAATGAATAATAAAATCACGTAATTAAAATCTTGTGTGACTTGATACCATTGAATAAATTCTTAAAATGAAATTTATACAGTGTGACAGTTTAGAGCTTTACGTAATTAAGAAGCCACACGAGTGCATACTAGAACGACGGATCACATACGTTGTTATTTTTCTTCGTTATAATTACTGGTGTAGTCCGAATTTTACCTTGCAACATATTCACGAGAGAAATATGTATCGTGTAAGCTTACTAAGTAACTTCCAGCTGTAACGATATCACAGTTTCTCTCATCAATTAAAAAGCGTACGTTTAAATGTCAATAATAACTGACTATGTGGTAATTATCAAAAGACTAAAAGACTGCGAAATGTTGTCTTACTATAATTTTATGTGTTTGTTCAATCGTTTCATTAAGTATTGTTATCTGTAAATCATTTTACAGTTGCTGTTCTCTAATTGTTTGTTGTTATTTAAACAAAGGACAAAACTTTATGTTTCCAAATATTTCAAATAACGTGTAGCACAAAAGCATAGGGTGTACAGTGTATTCACCACTCCGGTGAAAACAGAGAACCAGCAAACAAACTGTGATTTAATGAAATAAGTGTGTAATGCATATTTGTATATTTGCCATCCCATATTTTGGGACCAAAGGGGTGACACTATAAATGAAATTTATCGTTAAGTCATTTGTGCTTGTTTCCCTGCAAAATGTTTCTCTTAGTTCTTAATTAGTCTCACGTGTTTTAGTTCCAGTTTAGTAATTACTGTTATATACTCTTGCATTCGTTGCAAAACTGATTTTTAATTTAAATATATCTGGATTTAAACTGAAATTGGTTTATAAATATTTCATAGAATGTAATATTGCCCAGAAAATATATTTGAACGGTTTTAGTGTTGTACTGTTGTTTTATTTTCCAACATATTTCATGATGATTAAAGTTGTATAGTATTTTAATCTCTTCAATGACAAGTCAAGTTCAAATAGAAAAATATTTTATTTTTGGAAGGTATTTTAATTATAATTCCTCTTGAATTGCTACTTAATTATAAGAAATGCACTCTTGTGTAGGCATTCCCTCAGTTGTGTGGCTGTTTGCATATAAATATTTTATGCAATCCAATTTTAATCAAGAATTTATGTTTATACTTTTTACTCGAATTAGCTGTTCTTTGGATACAATATTGTCGAAATTTTGCATACTTTATTTGTATTTTAGTGTCCTGTATTTTGTAAGTTATGGTGATTGTTAGCAGCAAGAGTTATTGAAATATTAACAGAAGATCTTGGCAACCATGTAAATTGGTTAGCTTAAAAAATTTGAGTTGTTTCATGGAATGTATATTTTGGGAATATTTCTTTGAACATGTCTCCATGACATGCATGATAGATGGGAGATCATTGATATCACATGACTCTTAATAATAGATATCTTTTGTCATGGCTCACTGCATGTATCTACTAAATCTGCAAATTTACAGTAAAAATCCAACCAAATATTATTTGAACTGTTTGCTATATTTCATACTTTGTTTTGAAGTGCAAATAAAATGATTTATTACACAAACATACCTTTTATTTTTGAGTACTTAATTTTAATTTTAAACTTGTAAGTTTAATTTAATTCAGTTAGGTTTCAAAGTACACATGTTAAAATACAGTTAATATGAAAAACCATGAACATATTTAAAAATAATTCAACGAAATGCATATGTACAGCCTATGGATTTCACCTGAAATAAGTAATGTGCAGAGGATGGAACTAGAAAAAATATTGGTTTTATTTCTTTAAGTACATTATACTTAAGAAAAACTTATCCGAGAAAATAACATTATGAAACCAATTACGCTTGCATCACCGCATCAGAGCAGTTCCATGAAATAGTAATAATTTGTAAGGAAATAATAGTACCTTTGTATTTTCTTAAATACTGCCTTTGGTAGTTTTATAAAGCAAATTCTTTAAATGGAAGATACAAAACTGCGTGGAAATTTGTTTATTTATTGACATTGAAAGAAGAAGTAGTTTTTTTAGTTAATTTAATAATTCAATTTGAAATTCAAAGTATTTTACTTACTGAAATTATGTAACACGGTCTAAAGATTTTAATTAAATTGGTCTATTGTTCTTAATATCACATTAGCTCTCAGTTTAAATGAAAAACTGTTATAATGTACAGTATTAGACGTCTTCAACTAAACTTTTCTTTGGAGAGAATGAGATCAGAGTAACAAGAAATTAAATTATAAATTAAGCTTATAGATAAGCGCTATATGATTAAGATAAGCTGATGGAAGTTTATTAATAGAATTAGATTTACATTTGTCACCACAATGTCAAAATAATTGTGTTTCGCATGCTATTCGAAAATTCGTTGATACAATATTTGAAAACTACTAAAGGTCTAGTAAGATTATTTTACATTATTTGTGTAAAAATACTTATTCTGTGTACAAAAATTATATTATTGTAAGGGAATAAAATAGAATACGTCTGAAACTAATTTTAAATTAGTACATTTTCCTTTATTGAAGATACATTTAAACATAAAATAATACTTCAAAAATTGTATTAAAATCTGTAAAATAATTACTGTCGTACTATTTTTCTAAATAATTAACTATTAAATTTATAAAGTATCTTCAAGCTGTAGAATTAACAGTCTCATAAAACAATATAGGAAAGAAATACAACAATTTGCATACATTCAGTAAATACTATAACATTAGAGAACTTCATGGAAACGACGATTTGCGTACCAACCTCAAGAATTTCTATAAAATATTTCAAAATATTTCTTGTAAAATATTGGTAACAGAAACTGATATCTACTAATTCATTTCCACCGATAATTTACAGACGAAGAACAAATGCATCTGAAAATTACATTTTCTAAACATTTTCTCAAATAAGGAAAATAACATTTGTTTTGATAATTTTAAACAAATTTTGGACAAAGGACTAAGTTAAAAACGTTTCTTATGTAACATTTTAAAAATTTGCTACAACAGCTGTATTAAGCAAACTTTCGTCTATACTACTGTCAATTAGTTATAAATTTTAAGACAGTTTCCACACAACCAATAATAAATGACGTAATATCAGCCTACGTGTACGCGACAGGCAATGAATCATGTGATGCAAGATAACACTCATGATTTTTAATTTGTCATGAAACGTACACGACAGCTAAAATAACCTATTTAATAGCTTGAATCATGTTTCTCTCATTTTTTGACTTCAACAGTTTATTTTACATATTACATTTTTATCGTTGGATTTAACGAGGAGACAGACATGCAGTGAAATTGTCACATGCTTTTTATTTCGTTTTAAAGAACCTAACATTTTAAATAGTCAAACTTCAGTTTTTTTTGTGGTAATAATCGGGTTTTGGTGGCATGAAAGCGTTATATAAGTTACTCAAATAAAACTATGAACTAAATCGTTGCGTAAAATTGGCGTTTGCTAAGCATATTAACTTTTTCAGCACAAAAAGTTACTATTAAAATAAATCACGACTTTTTGGTGAAAGTTAATACAGAATGACCACGAGAAGTGTTGTCTTTATAAAACTAGAATACAAAGGTAAGTTTTGAAAACGAATATGTTGACATAATTTTGGCTTGTTCTTGTGGGTATGCCATGTACGTAATTTACCCGACTATGATAAACGACCTTACCACAACGGCCTACACATTGCCAAGATTTCAATGAACTCTCAGAGAATTGTTTAACAGTTGTATGACTTCAAATGTCGGTGTTGAACCCTGGCTTACTTGATCCTCTAACCTGCGCATGTGCGGTGTTCATAGATGATGTGGCTTTGCTTCCTAGAATTGTAGGTATTATTTGAAAGCGGCATTCGTTGATAAAAACAACTTCTTTCAAGCTTTGCACGTTTATAATTTGTTATATTAGAAAACCCTTCTGTTATTGTATATTCCTCATTGTTAATAAATAGTTCATTCTCATATTTAATTACTTTTGTATCACAAATTTTAACGATATTCCCTCCTCATAAACCATTTAATTTATAATAAATTTTTAAACTGAAATTTTTTATGCAAGATTAATAGCAGATTCTTTCAAAGGTTCAATCCCTGGAAACTCCGGATGTTCGTATGGAAATAATTATTTTCTAAGCGATGTTTCTTTCGGTGATGGCGGATAATCTACAAATTATAATGCAACGGGAACTACTGTCGTTATTAAGTAATCACTTTTCTAACCTACTTTTTATTTCTAACTAATATTATGATTTATTGAATCAAATATAGATTCTTTTTATTTATTTCAAAATCTGCTTCACGATTCTTTAATAATTTCACTGCTTCAGAATTTTTCCGTGAGTAATATTTTAATTGAGTAACTTTCTTTGGCGGATATTTAATTTCTATTATTTTCTCATGTACAGGGTTATAAAAGTATTGAAAGTTTTGTAAGGCAAAATTTTCCTGCTACAGAACAGAAAAACAGAAATTCGAATTTATACAATATTTAAATTGAACTCGATAAAACAGTGGGACATGGATTTCTTTTTCCAAATTATGCTTATGTTTATGAATAATGAAACAAAATAAAGAGAGATAGCACAAAACATTGAGAATTATGTGACACTGATGTTAGTTCTAGTCTTTTCCCTCTTCTCTAGAAATTATATGGCCTATTGCTGAATTAGGATATAACACAGCCAATATAATTAAAGAAAAATATATATGAACATAAAATATCTATAAGCTTTAATTATTTACCATTTTTAGAAATAATTATTAACTGAGTCTACTACATTTTGTTCAGACATAAAAGACCAGCTTCATGATATTGCAATTTTACATGTCTGCTTTTGTAATTGTACGTTTTGGACGAAATTGAAAATTTCGTGTATGGTCACTGTAGTGCCAGAAGCATTTATGTTAAGACTGAAATAAATGAGTTTTTCTAAAGAAAAAGTAACCTAAATATAAAATAAGGCCTTTGGAAAAACTTTTCTAGTTTGCTTATAATGATTTCAATAACTAAAATCGAAAGAAGATACTACATACAAAACCGCAAGTCTAACTCATAACGAAGAATTAAAATATAATACATTTTGGGAGCGGATAACATTAATTGTTATTGAATATTCACACAGAAAACAGTTGTGAAAGATAAGACTAACATAAAAATTAGTGTGTATTTAGATACATTCGCTAAAACATGATCAATTCGTTATGCTGTTCTAATTAGTTAAAGAAATCAAACCTATTATTATTTTTAAGACAGAATAGCTGAAGCTACTTTAATAATTAATCACGTTAACAATTTTGGTAGCATTATCGCATTAGCTCATTGACAAAAACAACAAAACTTTTTGATAGTTTAATACAGCTTTATGGATATATCATTAATCAATTTATCGAAAAATATCTATTTGTTAAACATGATTGATATTTCTTCTCATAGTGTCACTTTTACTAAAATGTATAGACATTTTTAAAATATAACAAGCGAACAAGGATGCATTCAATACGAAATTATAAGGTCGGAAACCTTCATTAATAAAGAAATTTGTAATACTTATTTCGAAATAGTTTTGAAAATCAGTAAAAAATATAAGGGTAAGTACATTTTTCTTAATTAAAATAAATTACTATATGATTTAGTTTGATGTAATTGCTGCATTATGGATTCGGTTTTCGGTGCTGGTTTTGCAGAATAGTTTCCTTTATTTTAAGGACTGAACAATTATTATTGGTATTTAACTTTTGTTGAATAAGCACATTTAATTTTACTTTAAAATTACATTACTAGATATATTTAAAATTTTGATGACGATACTTTTGAAATTTACGAAATACAGACTAATTTTTCAAAATAAAAAAGGCAGTAAATAAATGGAAGAAGTGCTAGAAATTTGAAATCACAGTAGAATATTATTATGACGTTAATTATTATTTCATTTGTTTGAAGAAACAAAGTTCACTTCGGTATTACAAAATATGTTGATAAATTATATATGTCAGAATGTTGGAAAGACATAAAAGTTAAATTATTTCTTTTCTGATCATTGTTTTCATATTTTAAATTTATATTTAAAGTTCATGAATATGAACTAGAATATGACATAGAACTTACCATTTCACTTTTAAATTAATCGAAAACGTATTTAAAAATTAGTTATCTCTTTATGTAGAATATTATTTCTAGCAAACAAATTAATTTTATATAAATTTCTTCTTTTTTAATTAAATTTGATTACCATTGTCAAATTTAAGATATATTTTTGAGTTAATTTGTATTCGTAAACTAAAAAAAAAAATAATGAAGAATTAATTCAAAGATAACAAAATTGGGTTTTGTAACTTAACAAATGTTTGAAAGAATCGAATAGCTGTAAATATACACACGACATTATTTTCTTTTATGAATTTCAACAATAGCGTTTTAGTTACCGTTAAAGAATTTTAAGTTACTTTTTTCTGAGTAAATAAGCTAGGTTATCTTCAAGGATTCACTCGTTAATTAAGTCCTACAATACATTTTTGGGCTTTTTCACTTTTATAATTGAATTTCAAGTAATTTTTTCACAGAATTTCATGGTTGAAAATTATGGCTGTCGAAGGTTCTTTTCCAATGATTCACAGTTTCTATTCATTTCATTTTCCTTCTTTCCTTTCATCCCAAAACTTCTTCATTAATTAATTGTGATTTATCTTCCTTTCCTGTATCCATTATTGTCCTGTTGTTTCTTTTATTGAGACTTGTTCAATCCTCATGAGTTTGATTTCATTTCCTTTATTGTTTTCGGTCTTTAACTTCTTCTTCTGTGATTTTTAATCACTCCAGGTCTACTTGTGTTTCTTTGATCCAAATTATATTTAGTTTTAATTTACTTTCATTAAAGATGTTGAAAATTTTCTTAGTGTGTGTGCGTGTGTTTAGGTTTAAATTTTAGATATTATTTTGGTAAATATTTTATTACATTCTTTTCAAAGTTTCCAGTTGATTGAATAATTAAGATCTTAATAAAAATCAGACATGTACAGTATAGATTTTCAATATTAATACTCTGGGAAATGTGTTTATATCTACTTAAATTTTTATCTTCCTGAGTATTCGTTCTTAGTCACGTAACTGAGTGTCCATTTTTATTACGAAGTTCAATTTCTTCCTTCGACCAACTTATTTCAAATTATATAATTTATTTGATAATTTATGTTCAATTAATTTTTATCATTACTTTGATTTTGATTTTAATATTTTTCATCGTAGCTCTTATAGCTATCGAGCTAAAGAATTTTAAAAGAGATTGAATAATTTTACCTCTTATAATCCTCACTCAGGAATGTAACGTATTTATTGATCCTCGATACTTTTTAAATATACACATACTTAAAATTAATTTAATAGTTTTTTACCATCGCCATTCGCTTCCCACCAAGGCGATCCGGGTTCGGTTTCCTGCGGCGTCGATCCCCGGATTTTCGTATGTGGGAATCGTGTCGGACGATGCCGCTGGCTGGCGGGTTTTCTCGGGGATCTCCCGTTTCCCCTGCCCTTTCATTCCGGTGCTGCTCTATGTTCACCTCATGTCATCCCTCACCAGCGCTGAAGACCTCGATGTTTTAGCGCTGACCAAAAATATCTCACTCACTTTTACCATCGCATGCCTAGCAGATATTATTATCTAAGTATCAGGTTTAACTTCAAACCTGCAATTCTATTGTAGGTTAAATATACTTTACATGTTTTTTTTTATTATTTGTTTTTTATCGTGACATTTAAGCTTACATGACTTAAGAAATTACCCATCGAGTCATTGGTCTCTCGTCGCTTACACCATATTTAGGCATATGTAACATCAGTTTCATTTTTATACAACATTTGAAAGATAACCAGACACAGTTGCTTCGGAAAATAATTAAATTGCCTGGACAGTCATGTGGTACGAGTACTTTAAACACGAAAGAACGCGCGCTCATACATGCAGTCTAAAAATTATTTTATGTGACGCAGAGATTCGTCTTTTCGCTGCCTTGCTGTGCGCACTTTGTGCCTCCTTCTCACCCCCTCCCCCACGACATCTTCTCAAACTTTCACAAATGAAACTAAGACGTGCTACACAACACACGATAGTTATGATGAGTTTCCTTACTAATCTCACCTAGCGAGGTGCCGCAATGGTAACACACTAGACTCGCATTTGGAATGACGCGGGTTTGAACTCCGCTTGCGGCCATCCTAATTTTAGGTTATCCATAGCTTCCCGAAATCGTTCCAGGCGAATGCTCTTTTGGAATTCTAAGAAGAAAAATGTTAAATATGCGATTATACCTCAAATTCTATTTACGTTTCGCTACAGTACAGACCCTGTGATTCATCTGTTAACATGTAACTACGCCGAAATGTGAGTGGCAAGTTACTTTATATTCATTATTTGTCCAACAAATTGCGACATAACTATACATTACAAGCGCTATTGCCATACTTGTATTGTAGCTCAAGGTAACTAGAATCGGTGGTACTGTCGCAGCTTTAACACTTTTCTTCTCAGAATAAAAAAAAAGCGAAAAAAAAATAAAATTCAATATGGCGACTGAAACCGAGCCTTAACAAAGGCCATGGCCGACTCTTCTCCCAGTTCCTCTCATTACACAGTACCCAGTAGTGTCTCGCCGTCTCTAATGACCTCGATGTCGACGAGACGTAAAAACCAACTTACTAACCTTTTACCGCTTCCCCACCTCAAGTCAACCACGGGTATGTGTTTCGACCCTCACTGACCTGCTAAACTATGTATTGCATTAAGGACGTTGGACCCCTACAAATTCAAAATTTGATATTTGTGCAAAACACTGTTCAACTTTTACACATAAGATAACACGTAATTTCCCAAAATAAAAGAATTGGTCCCATAGTATTAGCATAATCACCTATCAAAGTCGCAAAATGGCAGTTGCGGTGTAGCCAAAATAATAAAAAATAAACAACTTGCAGAAACACGATAATTAACATTAATTCTTAATTATGTGAGCTACTTCAAGACACTTTTGTAAACACACAGCGATACACGTTTGTATTTTTTAAAATTTGATGAAAATTAGTATATTTTTGCATGATACTGCTGAAATTTTCAACACTAATTTTTGTCAGCCAAGTCATAAATTCACTGATACGCTGACTATCAGTTACTGTAATTTTTAAAATTTATTAGTTAATTACTTTTTTTGATTTTGGCTACACCGCAAAGGCCATTTTGTGACTTTGATGAGTGATTATGCAAAAAATATTGGTCCTAACTTTTTTTTTACTTGGGGAAATTACGTGTTATCTGATGTGCAAAAGTTGAACAGTGTTTGGCACAAATATAAAAAAATGAAATGTTACGGGTCAAACGCCCTTAAGGGGTATGTAAATGTACGATGTCGAGCGGACGCCTGGAATCGTCAATCGTCAATAAAATGTGAACTACTCAACAAAATCCGATGAGATTTATTTGCCGAGTAGATATTTTATCAGCGGACGTTTATTTCCATAGCATTATGCGTTAGTACGCTTAACTTTAGAGTAAAAAAATATTAAAAACCGTTTTAGAAAAATAAGGACTTGAAACCACATTATCTACATAAATGTAATACTGTCATTTTTATAATTTTAATATGATAATATCTAGGCCTCTATAACAACCGAATTTCAAAAACACTCGCGTTTTGATTCGAAAATAATTTTACTATCAGAAAATCTCTGCGAGAGAGGATTACGAATTCAATTGAAAACGCGAGTAATTTTGAAATTTGGTTACTGTGGAGGCCTAGATATTACCATATGAAAATGATAAAAAATTACAGTTTTCCATTTCTGTAGATTTTGTGGTTTCAACCCCTTATTTTCCTAATTACAATTTTTAATTTTTTGCTAAGCATACTATAGCATAATGTTATATTAATAAACGTCCGCTGATATAATGTCTACTCGGCAAACAATCTTATCGAATTTTGATTAGTAGTTCAGAAGTTACTGACGATTGAATATTCCAGTCGTCCGCTTGACATCGTATCTTTCCATATCCTTTAATGCAATGTACATTTCCAGAAAACTAAAGATCAGTTCAGACAAACACAAAATTTTGCTCTTCAGGCATAATGAACCTTGAAAATACTAATTCTGGCTTCTCCAGCAGGACTAAATCAGCCAGTTCGTAGAGATATACTGTAAAATATACGGCGGAAATTGTAACTAATCTAACCGAGAGTTTAATAGTGTATATTGGTACACATTTTCTTCAGTAAAAAATTATCTCACCGCTTAGCGCCCTACAGTTCCAGCTGTACTTCGGAAACCTTATTCATTAGTTTAGCACAATGCGCATTGGAACGATACGAAACTATGTGCGTGCAGCAGTATAGCCCTTAAGGTCCATTCGCTTCCATCTCCCCTCGATTCTTTCGCTTAATAAGGTCGCCTGACTGCCATTTTGAATGTATTGCATCTGGCAAGCATAATAGAAACAAATTGTACATTAAGCCTATCGTAACATAGTATCAAGAATGTTGGATGTTATCCACATTGTTGTTACAGTAGCCAGTTTATTGAATAGAATTCAGACGTTCAGTCACAAAGAAGTCATGAAGGTTATAATTTTTTAACTGATGTTGATTATGTTTTCACCTACTTAAATATTTGTACCACGTGAAGTTGTGTGTGTTAGACATTTTGTGTATGTGTGGGAAGTTGAAATAAATGACTGAAGTATGTCTTTAAAGGGGATAAATGCGCCGATACTTGGATTTCATATTTGTTTGATGTATAAGAGAATTAACAAAGGTATGTAGGTGTTTATACTTATTTAACAGGCAGCCAATAACTATACAAATTAACACTTTAAACCACTTGAATTATATATTTTCCCAATCCCAAGACATAGGTATCACTCCTAACGATTTATACCATATAGCGCATTTTTATACCAGCTAAACTCTCTTCTGTGATTTGTGCAGGCTTGCAACCTAAACTCACAAAATATTTCGTATACATTTGTTCTGTACTTTAAATTTATTCTTTCTATGCTCTCCTCATAAATTTAAAATACAAGCACTTATTCCATACTATCACTAACAGCAAACACAATATTTTATGCAAGGTAAAGATTGATGATTGAATTCACGGCCTCAGTAAATATATCAGCCAAGTGACATTTAGTTGTGTAGTACTGTAAGTGCATGCTTTCTCATGCTGATATAACTCTTATTGCTAATGTTCATGTTTCCGATCAAGTCTTCATTTATATGTTCCTTATACACTGACTTCAAAATAATCAGTTCCTCAACACACTCACGTGCAACAATGAATTCACTGTCTGTAGTACTTAGCGATTCAATATAATGCTATTTATGGACAAGCCATTTCGAATTTCACCAAACAGGATGGTGTACCTAGAAATACTTATCCAAGAAGTTTTATCGCGTCACTGCAGGTGTCAATCACTATGGTGTTTATATTTACAGTTGTTGTTCAATGGAGATATGTGAAAATTTATCTTACCTTCTGGACATATTCAACAATAGGGTTTCCAGTTATTATAGAGGCCACATGTACTGAATATGTAATTTCTGGTTTCGATCTATTGAACAAATACAACAAGCTACCAACGATTCTCTTTAGGAAAAATTCACATCATTTTCGATGTAAGGTATTCGTACACTTTCAGCTGCTTGACTGCTTGGCGTTTTAACAAAAAGAAACACATCATCTTCACTACTTCTGGAAACATATTGGTATGTGGCGAATTGCAACGATACTTGATGTTTTTTAATGTCCACCAATCTCTTGTTTTACACTCAGGCCAAAGAGAGATTTTTTCAACAATTATACGGCGCAAGGCGGTAGTTTTCATAACCATATAGTGTGCAATATGTTTACTGAGACCCCTCATATCCTAGAAAATTTCTTAGGGTATCTAAATACTACTTATTTGAATGTTTCTTCAAAGCCGTACCCTAACTTATGTATGCATCTTTGTGCAAGTAAAACTTTGTACATATTGCTGCCCTTTATGTGAATTACCCACCAAATACATAGCAGTTTTTCACTCTCGTTTACTTTGTTCCTTTCAAAACTTAAATAAGTTAAGGGGGCAAATAAGACCTCTTACGAAACAATGGCTAATAACTATTTAGATATTGATGAAATACAAGAATGTCTAATAGAGAAAATTACTGTTTATTTGCCTCCTGAATAAATACTGTACAAACTTGTCGCTGTCCAAAAGTTCTGGTAACTTTATAAATAAAAACACAACCATATTTAACTGGACCATATTACCTGCAGCAGCATATAATAAAGTCCATGTTAAAAATATGGTAATAAATCCACAAAATAGCCAGAAAAATGGTAAATTCTTCACATTTAAAAGACAAAAAGATAAAAGAAAGGTAAAAATTTTATTTCTTACATATAAAAATAAAAATCACTTTTAAATTAAACTTATTTAATTGCAATTTTTAATTAGATTTTAATTAAACTTATGACTATTGATAGACGCTACAGATTCAGAATAATAACTCAGATTTGTTTAAAGTTTTAACAAACTAAGTATCACAAATATATTCTTACAGTATAGCACTGCTTTAAGTTCTTAGTTAAAAAAAACAAACACCCAAAAACACCCATCCAGTGGTTGAGGAAATGAAACGTATTGCATCAATTGGATTGTGAGGAATAAGTTAAATTCTTTAAAACCTTACTTCGTCAGAAACAGTAAAATAAAAAATTAAACTAATAAAATTCCAGTTGTTTCAGATTTTTTCACACTTATGTGCCTATATAACTAACTTTAACTGCCCGGTCTTTGATTTACAAGTTTAAAACTGTCAGTTCCATTAACTATCGTATCCACCAGTTGAAACCATCAACCGAAATAAAAAATAAATAACCACAAACAATAAAGCTAAAGATTAAAACAAATTGGTGACAATAAACCACATTAGTTACTCATTACATTTAGGACATCGCCATCAACTTTAAGTTC
The DNA here is from genome assembly GCA_003012365.1 of Medauroidea extradentata. Lineage (NCBI taxonomy): Eukaryota > Metazoa > Arthropoda > Insecta > Phasmatodea > Phasmatidae > Medauroidea > Medauroidea extradentata. Next base: position 48,621 of record PNEQ01054593.1, read on the forward strand.
ACTACAGTTCTTGTGGATCCAAGTATTGCATGAAAGAAATGCCCCAATGTCTGGATCAAAGTCTTGGCAAACACAGCCATGGCTCTTCACTAGGTGGTTGGTTGAATCATGGTTGCAGTGGGTTGGACAGATACTTTTCCAATGATATTTCTGTTCAGGGTTTGAGCTCTGTAGTTAATAGCCTTCTTGCGGAGGATTGTGTGACGCGTACGTTTGATGTTTGGTGTACTTGAAATGGTGACTTCAGAAGATTTGCCAATCTTTGAAAAAGTGACATGTCATCATCTGACACTTCTTGGCGTGTGAAAAGACTGCCGTGCGTAATATACACAGCCACAGTTTCTTAAAATCCGATTGTATCTTAACAAATAAATGGCCATAAGAGAACAGGTTGTTAAAATAATTTTCTGGGGACTAAAAGGACAGTCGTAGTAACTGACATATTATCTCTAAACCGTTCTTTTTATATGAAAATAAATACAACACGGACAGCATGGCGGTCAACATCTCCAGAGTGATTCTTGGTATTTAAATTAAAACAAATAAAACGTAATGTACTCAAAATTCCACGGCAGGTAATAAAGCCCACTCAAAACACGAGTGGGCCTTATTACCTGTTAGCATGACATTTTTATTTTATTTGCTATGAATAAGACGAATAATACAAAACGGACTTTCAAGGCATGGTTGTGTTGTTAATTAAGTATATATTGACACCATATTTCACGTACATGAATTTAAAGTGCATAACTTGAAAGGCAGTGGTTCCTTAGAGGAGAAAAGTTTTAAAATCAAGGTAACGCTCACCTCCGTATTATTCTACGCACTTTCTACACAAAACAATTGCGACTACGGGTTTGAAACTACTGTCGTTACATAACATCACTAGTAGCTTTGTTGTTGTGCTGCTAGCGAAGAGGTTCGTTGGCGGGTAACATTTTAAACAGAAACTGGGCCTTATTGCCCCCTACCACCTTACTTTTTTCAACCAAGCAGACTTTATTCTAAAATGACTTTAGCCAAAATTCCTTAAATTCGCCAGTGATGCCAACAGAACGTACTCTTCAAAATATACAGGAGGTTATCTTACTGTTCCAATCTCCCGCATGTATTCACCATTCTCAACAGACACGCCATGTTCTAGGTTAGCAGTTTTTTTACCAACTTCTTATCTAATTTGGTCAGATTCAAAACCACCAAAGGGTTGTTTACAATTACTGTTGTCGACATTTGTAGTACGAGTATATACTATCATTCCTTCATTATTTTTCCCTTCATCATATTTACAAATGTTATTTCTCATAGTTATTTTATTTGCAGATTTCCTACAAAAATCCATTTTAGTGCTTTCGTAAAAAGTTATACCTCTTGACAAATAAGTTTTTCTTATTTCAGGAGTCAACAGTCGATACCTTTCCGACAAATATCCAACCATCACGAGTTTTTACTTATATCATCAAATATTTTTTACTTCTTTAAAAAAGTTATTTGCGTCAGCTGCACACCCAAAGTGATTCAGGTTGGAAATAATGTGTTTCTTTCCATGCCACAACTCAGCAATATTCAAGTGAACATGGGCTTCTGTTAAGCAGATGTGCGGACGTGTACAGAGCCTGTCGCCATATTTGTTTTTCAAGGCTTTAGTAAAAAAGGAGTGCTCTTGTATTTTCCATCGGAGTTTTGTTAAGCCTTTCAGATCTACCACAGAGTTAAGAAGAAGCTGGAGTAGCCTATTCCACTTAATGCCCTTGTCTCGACACCATTATTGAAACTACTCTCCTCCCATATCACACCTATGCTTGTGCACCTTCAAATCCCGTTTTAGACACTGCTTCGGTTACATAATACTGCATGGCACTGTCATCTAGAGTGTCACGAAAGCAATGCACCCACCCTTTAAGTATCGTCAAGTGGTTCACAAAAGTCCGTTTGAACAGAATCTAGAGGTTTTGTTGGTCTAGCTCTGCCTTTTATGGAGGTTGTTCTATTTTGTTTTGATGACAGACAAAATGTTCGAAATGTGTCATAGTTTTTATGCCAAAACATATTATCAGTTACTTGTTTACTTACAGAAAAAATATTTTTTTTTTCATGGCATGTGAGCTTTATTCAATAAATCACAGTGGAACTTTTTAACACCCACAGTTTTGCCAATTCCCTTGCAAATGTCTACTTTGTCTTCAACAAGTTCAACACCACCTCTACTTTCAGTTATTTTGATTACAGACATTACAATTATTGTCAATCCCAAATTATACAACACATTCATCAGTACACACTCTTTATACTCAATGCAAACCTTAAGGTTACACGCAGAGATTTTCATTTGTCTTGGACGCTATTTCAGAATTAATTTTTCTGACTTTCAGTATATATTTACTAGTGTCAGCCATATGTCACATAAACCCTGAGTCAAGTATAAATGTTCCCTCATTGCTTTCGTGGGTGGATAATGTAAGAAACGCTAACATTAAGTTCTCGTGTCAAACAGATATTTTATCTTTGTTTTTTAAGAAATGTATTTCTATGTAACGATTTTCCTTTTTTACAAATTTTACGTGCATTAGGGTTAAAAATATGTTTCTTGCAATATGACATCTGTTGTTACACATGTAGCACACAATTTCCTTATTTACAGTTCTGAATACTAAACTTTTACGTGCACAACTGGACTGATTACGATCGTTTACTGCCAAAAATCTAGCAATAAGGTTTGTCAAGGATTGACCACTATTGGGAGTGGAATTCCAAGCAGATAAGAAAAACTTGAAACTACTCGTCAAAGAGAAAAATACATTTCTTACCATTGGTTCATCATAAATGTCAGTAAAATCACCTTTTAATTTCACGCGCAAGTATTGAAGTTCAGAGAGGGCTAATGCAATACAGATATTTTATAAATTAAAGAAACAAACTTGAAGCAATGAGTTTTTATTGTTATTACTGTCTCGTTCGTGGAGTTAACATAGTGTTTTTTTTATTTCCTTCGCAATCTTGCAAGACATGGTAAATTAAATGTGGCTTGCGTAAACAGATGTAAAGTTGTACCTTAGTGCCTTGGTATCCTTCTTCCTCCAGTATTTTCCTTCCGCAGCATCTTCCTCGCTTACGACATTGAAAAAAATGTGCTGATTTCATCTATACTATTCTCCGTTTACTCTTAGTTACGTTTTAGGAAAAACAAAGCCAATTATAAACAAACATGTTCATTGGCTGCCGACCGCCGTGCACTGTAATCTTGCATAAGAAATAGATCTTTGTTATCTGTCGTGTACATATAAATATACCACTCTATCACTTATTCAGAGAGTTTTATTAACAAATATCTAAAATATACAGACGTTGCAAACACAATCTACGACGCTATATGTTTATTATTATAATAATGGTTAGCGGACGGCACGTCCGTACAGTAGGTTCATGAGTTATGTAACGACTGACGCACTGTTAAACGTAAGAGTTTCTTGGTACACTTGCCAGTATTTAGAGATGTACGATACTCTGAAAATACCAAAAGTTAAGTTCAGTAATAATTACAACAGTAAAAATAAGTCAGACACATCACAATTAGATATCATGTTTTATTTTTTCAAAGTATTTTTGGACGTTAACGCGTCAATGTTGTGGTTACTGCGAATGTTTTTTTTTTCGTTTGTCCATTTTCCGTTCCAGTTCGTCCGAATGACGGCCGCGTGGTCCGAACCAAAGTTCCTTGTTCTATTTTGTTTCTGTCCTCGCGTCGGTTTATATTTACGTCGCTTGCGGATTAGGTTATGTGATTCTGGACGTGAGCAGTGGAAATGTCTTGCATGGTTTTCGAAACGTGGATATATGTCTTCATTGCTAAACAAGCTGTGGTGATGTTTATAAGGCAAGAATAAAAATCACGCATAGCATTCTTTTATATATATATAAAAAAACAACATGTGTCGCGAATTATCGATACATTGTTCAGTGATTTATAACATGTAATTTTTCCAAAACGAAGTACAAAATAATCCATGAGGACCTCACAGTAAGTTTAATCACTCATTTTGTTGACAACTTTTTTTTCTGCACGTAGTACCAAATTTTTGTTACGTTAATACCGGAATATTTGAATACAATCGTTAGTCATGACTTGACAATTACGATCAAATTTTGAAATATACTGTAATTGCACATGATGTCAATACTTTTATCAAGTTTTTATGTAATTTTTGTTTCCTTATGTCGATAACACGTACAACATTTTCACGCAATATTGTTTTAATATATACGGCGTTGTTGTTTCCTATGATGCCGACTGTACAAACTTTTGTCGGTTGGAAATGGTACGTCGGAGCGACGCACAAATTGAGCCAATTAGAAGCTAGCGAAGTGCAATGATATTGCGTTATTTGTTTACTTCAGAATTCAACTTAGAGTGAACGGAGAATACTACAAGTAATTGGAATTACCAATTACTAATGTTTGGATGACCAACTAGTTTTCTGTGTGCTCATAGTCGCAGAAGCAGTAGCAAATTAATAAGGCATCGTAATCATATTGTTTTTTCAACAGAAGGAAATTATTCGAACGTTTTGAATTTTAAATACTGCTCCTGTACATAAAAAAAACGGTTTTGTGGTGACTGCAAAATGTTTTGTCAATATGGACCTCACGAAATATTTTTGTAGTGGTCACAAATTTTTTTGGTATTCACTGCAAAACTTTATTGGTGACAGCAAAGAAATGTTTGTGGTAACCACAAAAAATTTGGTAAAGTCCGCAATGACAAAATATTTTGTGGTGATCAATAAGAATTTTTTTCAGTGTGGGCACTTTATTTGTTGAACTGTTCTTTTACAAGCCGCGAATTTCTGCACAAAGACTTTAAATCTTTAAACCACTTTTTTTTTAGTTTTTGTTTTTCCTAATTCATATGACACAGTCGTCACTTCTCATAGATTATATGTCAACTAAACTCTCTTCTTTTGTTGGCGAAAGCATTCAAGTTAATCTCACTAAATATATCTTATAAACATGTTCTGAACTTTAAATTTATAATTCAAACATAGGTATGTCAGTAGACAGACAGGTAGCTGTGTTTTAGGTCTCGTCAACAGCGTGTTCATTAGAGACAGAACCACTGGCTCAAGCAAATGAGGAAGAACTCAGCCATGACATTAAGTTTCAAAACACAGGATGATGCGAGCACTTTTGAAACCCTAGTTACGGTTTTATTTCAGATAATTAATAGTTTCCTGCAACTTTTTATACAGACAAAGCCATTTAAGTAAACAATCAATGTGTGAAGAATTTACTTTACTAAAAAAATTAACCTCGAAGGTAACAATAAATGATAGTGTAGTGTCCAAATTATTAAATTTTTATTTTACAGTAGATGTCTCCAAAAAGTGCTCACTTTATCCGGAACAAACTGTGTATGTATGTATATATATATATATATATATATATATATATATATATATATATATATATATATATATATAAACACACACGTATCTGTGTCTATGAGACATATGTAGGTGAACACATGCTAACTTAAACAAGACGATACTCATATTGCATAATGATTATTAATAGATTGTTTCGGTTACGCAGATCTAATTAACTAGCATGCCTATTAGTATGCTAAGATATGCTTGAACCGTGTAAGATATTTAGTATGTAAGATCGTTAATGGTTCTGAATTTAATAATATGTTTAATGTGTAATATACGTTTATTATGCTTGTTAGGTGTAATACACTTTAAGAACCAACCAGGCGACCTTGTTTAGTTGCCTTATGCGCAACACCACTGCATGTGCCTTGTTCCACATCACTCCTATACACATGACATATAACTTATGTATTACGTTTCTAACATAATTGTCGGCCACTAAGCGTCGAGACTTTTATTAGAGAAAAATATGTGCCAAAGTACTATGTAGAAATCTCCCTTATAATTGTTACAATCTGTGAAGAAGATATTAAGTTGTAGCTGTACGAATAGGCTGTGTTTAGCAGTGATGAATGGCTCGAAGTATGGGGCATTCTGATAAATGTTTGTAATGAATTTATTGATTTATCAGCTTTATGTATAGCATAGATAACCATAATTTGCAGACAAGTAAATTTTCTGTCCTAGTTGGCCTGCTCCCTTCATGAAAAGTAATCAAGGCTGAATGTGAATTTTTAACTAAACTGCTCCACATGCATAGCCGGTGTGTTGGAGGGTGAAAGAGTAATACACTTGATTCCAAATGAAAAACACGTGTGTAGAAAAGGCCTAGATGTGAATTGTGAACTCTTATAAGTACCCATTGAGGCTGGTATACACTAAATTCTGAAATATATTTGCCTGAAATGCATTTATAGTTGAAAAGATATAGCTTTTTACAAGAGGACCAATCAAAAATATTTGGAAAAGGCATGGACACATAACAAAAGAACTTTGATAACAGTTTGGTACTAATCATGATACTAACCAAATCAGTACATAAATTTTGCAATAGCTCCCCAATCAATTTAGTTGCAAACAAACCCAAGTGGGTATCTGTCTGAAAATTTGACATAAATGTTCTTCCAATTAAAAAGTTCTCTGATTACCTAGATACAATGTTCCCTCCTACGTATTCAAATTATTGGCATAATCATGAACATTCAGTTGTACTGATATTTACGATACAGGATGCCCTTGGACAAAATATGACTTCTCAATGTAAGAGTTAATGCTTCGTATTGTTATTTTTAATTCTTGACTTTGTTCCTAGTAAACCTTGATTTTGTCAAACGTTAAAGTTAACTCTGTCGAAATATTACAATTGGATGTATGTACAATGGAGTATGTCCAAGTAAACAAATCCAGTCATGCACTCCCATTGCACAGTTCTTTCAAAAATCGTTACAATTTAGAGTATTTTCTGTGGTGACATGTGAATTTCCACAGTAAACATGCGTGGGTGTACATCTGCAACAACATTTTGTGTACCTCTGATATGCTAAAACTTACATTTTAGAGAAGATATGCAAATCACTGATTGACTCTTTTTTCCTTCAATTTCCATATGTGAACTAAATTTCAAAACAGTGCCAATCTGTTTCCAAAAGAAATAAATGATCAATGTACCGGCAGAACTTTTCAATGCTGAACATAACAGCCAGACATTCTAATGCATTGATTGTGATTTAATTTCTCTCATGAGACGTTAAATGCCCACAGTGCAGCTTCCGGTACAAGAACTACCCCTATTACAAGACTTGAAGCATCAGTTTGTAAAATGAATTGTCGGGAGAAATGTGCCATGTGAAGTACAGGAAAACTAAATGTCTTGTTTTAAACAGTTGCTGCAGTTCGTTGCTCTGTTCCTCACTGAAATTTAGCAGATAGTTTGCAACTATTTTAGGGGAGCTGTCCTTTCTGCAAGATTAGGAATAAATTTTCCAAAAAATTATACCAGTCCAACAAACCTGTTTATCAATTTTATATATCTATGCTGGTGAAATTTTCTGATTAATTTAGTTCTTTATAGTTGAATGTAAATACTCAGAGGTGAAATTTTGTGCAAAAAAAATTTCTTAATTGCACATTTTTTTAGCTGCTGTTACCCCTACTGCGTAAAGAGTAAGTAACTACAGAATAGTACACTCAGGGATTAACTTCAAAGGGTAAACACAGAGTGGGCTGCGAGCTACAAAAATACATTTTTTTATTTTAGCTATCATCAAGGTGTGAGCGATACATAGAAGACAAATACCTAGAGAGCTCTCTAAATGGGGCGCTGATGCCCTTCAAAGCATACACATTAAACAAGCACTCAAAATATACCATACAATATTGCTTAATGACTCGGGGAATGGTCCCTGAAAAAAAAAAAAAAAAAAAAACTTTGCGTAATGACTTAAAACAATTTTTTCCACAGCCGAATGGGGGACACAATCAGTTTACTATCCAACTCGCCCCAGGTTGACAATAGTACAGACACGCGTATAACAAGCGCGTACCAGTCTCTCACTATATTTGAATTCAAGATAGATATAAGTCGAATTCGTGGCTAGAGACGGTCCTGCCCTTGCCAAATTCCAATATTTCCGCCCAAACAACAGCAACTAGGGCGAAACAGGGTATAGTATACTTCACGGGCCTCTATCAGAACAAGGGGCAAGAGCACTAGGGGTATTCTCGACACGGATCGGATATGAATAAGTTCAGTGCAGAAAGTACCTTAAGTCCAAAGATATGGTGAAAACGACTGGTAGTCCCAGGTACTGGGCTAACCCACGGTAAAATATCGTAATGCTGAATTACGGCTCCCAGCAGCTCGTCGTTCCTCCAGCAGATTCATGGTCCCACGGTCAGTGCATTGACTCCAGGGAAATACACAGGAACAAATATGAAGGGTAAGCGCCTTTGAGCGCGCTCCTCGCTCAAGTCCAATGCAACCTCGAATACCGCGCTGCCGCAGCGCACACTGTCAGGATAGGAAACCAATAAAACAAACAACCAGAACCACGGTACCAACCAGACAAAAAGAACACTAAACAAAATAAATAAACGATTAAGCCACAGCGGCGTAGATGAATAATTAGGACGAAAAATAGTAACGAGCGGCCCCACCGTTACATCCTCCGCCCCTCAAAGGTCAGCAGCCAGATGACCAAGACAACCTCCAGGGGTGGCCAGCCGCCGAAGCTAACAAGAGTCATCAGAAGACCATAACGCCGAACAAGGGAACAAAAACAAAGCAACAGCAAACATAACACAACAATATGATGATATACAAACAAACCAAAACATAAACGGTAAAACAAATAACAAAAAGTAGATAACTCAGATTACAGGTTTACCAAGCCCTATGCACAGTAGGGTTTGGTATCTTGAACATTAGCTTTAAGCAAATCGCCCGTACTTGGGTCACATAACAATACTGAAACAGGTGTTAATCATTTTTTTAACCCAATAAGGGCCCATAAACTTGACAATTTTAGCCATAAAATTATCCACTATTTACTCTAACTATAAGTTTGCACCTTGACCGTATCACCAACATTATACTTAACTGCAGCTCTCCGCGAATCATATTTCTGTTTCATATCCCGGTAATATCGCTGTAAACGGTCACTAGCCTCGGCCCGGAATTGACGGCTGAAACGATTGGAACCCTCCTGATCGCGAGAGAAGTGAAGACCCCAAACCTTAACAAGGGGATGGAGTAGGTCACGTCCAAAAAACAGACGTACCGGGGGCGAGCTAACGGCATCACTATAACTAGCATTCATAGCCATAACTAACAAATGTAAAACACTATCCCAGTCCTTATGTGCGTCATGATGGAAGGCAGTAAGGGCGGTCTTCAAGGTGCGGTTGTACCTCTCCACCATGTAAGCATCAGGGTCGCAGAGGCTGGTATGCACCACCCCCATACCCCAAGTAAAAGCCATGTCATTTAACTTTTTGGACACAAATGACTTGGCATTGTCGGTGACAACACTCACAGAGGACCCAAAGAGCGAGAATACCCACTCCACCAAGGCATTAACAATAGTGCGGGCATTCTGATCTCTAATAGGGATAGCCAAAAATACTTAGAAAACCCATCCACTATGACTAAAATACTACAATTCCCTTTCTTCGAACGAGGCAAAGGCCCGAAGCAATCCACATAAATACGTACCCAAACAAACGTAGGGGGCGAGGCAGCAAACTGCCCCAAGGGCCTAGTGTTCGCGGATTTCACCTGCTGACGAACCGAACAGGAACGAACCCGATTCTTAATGTCATCAACCATGCCTGGCCAACAAAAGCTGTCCCTAATTTTCTCCAATGTTCTGTCCTGTCCCCCGAAATAAGAACAATGGTAGCACTCGAAAATCATGTCCCAAAGACGATCAGGGACCAATGGAACAAACCCACCACTATGGGAAACCTTGCCTATCAACTCTTTCTTCTCCTGGAATTCCGAAGGAACTCAATTACGCAGATACAGGGCAACCTTTTAGCATTCATCATCTAAATCTTATCAATGAGACAAATTCACAAACAACTCCGGAATCGCTTGGAATATACTAATACTGGGAGCACCTGAGACACTCATCCCCTATGATGAACTCCTCAGGGTCGTACATGCGCGAAAGCGCATCTGCAACCTGGTTCTCCGAACCCTTAATATGAATAATATTGAAACGAAATCTAGCCAGGCGTTCAACCCATCTTCCCAACTTACCAAGCGGTTTTTTTAGACTGCCACAACCATATTAGGGCCGGGTTATCAGTACACAAGTCAAATTCACATGTGTTCAGAAAATCAGCAAACCTCTCTACAGCCCACACACAAGCAAGGTGTTCTTTTTCATAGGCAGAATAGTTGGCCTCTGCTCCAGTAAGCATGCGGCTAGCATTGGCCACCGGAAGGAGACCCGTAATAGAAGGTTGCGCCAGTATAGCCCCCAGGACTAGTCACTAGCATCAACGTGCACTACAAATTTCTTAGTAAAATCAGGGAGTGACAATATCGGAGATGAGGTAAGGCAAGACTTAAGCTTCTTAAAAAACATTCTCCTGATCCTTCTCCCATGTACTTAAAGGGCTTGGGCCCGAGTTTCTCGGCTTTCGAGAGAATTATTTTTTTTAATCCATACGAGAGTCAATATAGTAATATTGCTTCGTAACTTTTTTGCAAATTGGTTTTACTATGCAACGTAACTTTTCGAGACACACTGTATGTTGAGTGTAGTTAATTTATCAATCAAAATGAAATTTCGTTAATTAAATAACTAGCAACTATTTTGCAGTCTTCTGACTCGACAAAATAAGAATATGCAGTTTAAATTAGTCATAACAAAGTTACGAAGCGACATTACGATATCGGCTCCTATTTATGTTTTAAAAAATAATTGTCGTTAAATGCGAAGAAACTCGCGCCCATGCCCTTAACACATTTAGGGTAGCAGTGATATCAGACAGGTTGGGTACAAAATGGGCATAGTACCCAATCATTCCTAAGAACTGTCGCACTCCTCTGAGATTCCGGGGCCTCAGAAACGTCAGCAGCGGATGGATTTTCTCGGGGTCCAAGAAGATCTGCCCATTCAACACCACAAATCTTAACACTTTGATATGATCGGAGGCCCATGTGACCTTCGCTGGGTTGCTTGTGAGACCATTGTCGGCAAAACCCTGCAGCCCACTCCTCACGTGCTCAACATGTTGCTCCAGGTTCTCGCTATGTATTATCACGTCATCTAAATAGCTTACCACAAATTTACCCAGCCAAGACAGGTAACTACACCATTTATAGAGTACGTGACAAAGACTGGGTGTCAAATAACACCCCGAACTGTACTCTGTTCCACTCGTGTAACCCCCATGGAGTGACAAACACTAAAATATGCCTGGATTCAAGGTGTAATATAATCTAGTAAAAAGCCTTAATTAAACCTAGTATTGTAAATATTTTAGCATTCCCAAGGTGTTGAAATATTCTATCTACCGTAGGAACAGGAAAAGTGTCAAACAAAATACAGTCCTTGTTAATGCAGTGGTAGGCAACAATCAGTCTGAACTCTCCAGGGTTATTTTTAAGGTGGAGAAAAGCAGGACTAGCATAATTGCTGGTAGACAGAGCTACCTCACCTTCTTTTTCAAATTTGTCCTATATCTCTTTAAATGTCTGCATCTTAGGGGGAGGAACGTTTACAATGTACAGGTGTATTATTCTTCACCGCTATTTTATGAGGGTCATTCCTACACCTCCCAATGCTAATAGTGATAACATTAGGAAACTCAGCCATTAACTGGCTGTTTTGAAATGGACCCCAACTGATTTACAACAGGGGAAACACTGACCTGGATCAAGGCAGTATGTTAATCCCCAAAATGAAAACTCAGCTGCCTGCTTTTACATCTAGTATGACTCCCGAAAACCCCAAAAAATTAATTCCTAAAATAGTTGGGTATGCTTGCTTCTCAACGACTAAAAAAGGAAACTTCCACGAGTAATCCCCAATTTTAAATTTAACAGCACAGGCCCGGGCTGAGACCACGCCACCATTGGCCAGGCTAAGACACACGTTACGCACCAGCGACAAAACTACGGAGAATAAGGAATTGCAACAAGCTGGATCTAAAAGATTTACCGAAGATCCCGTACCTACCAAAGCTGGGGTAAAATTTCCCCAAATATCAACCTGCACTGAGGGCAAGTTACACTGCCCCTTCCGGATTACATTTATCCCCCCCCTGATACATGCTTAGGGCAGTTGGAGCGAATTTGTCCCGGTTGCTTACATCGGTGGCAGATTAAAGCATTCCCTAAATTAAGTGGGACCACGCCTTCCTGTTTGCGCCCTTCACCCCGATGACGCATTATTGCTAACTTGATGGCACACTACCCTGGATGGACACCTTGCTGCCAGATGGTCAGTGCGGCGACACACGAAACACATCTTTACCATAACACAATTCTCCTTACTGCTTGCATCAGTACCACGTGACTCCAAAGAGTGCGCTTCTACTCATTGCAGCGTCGGTGACTAGCCCAGTATTACTCCCGTCTCTAACGCCACCATCATCCACCCGCTCGTCATTTGGCTGCTTCCTCGGCTTGGCTAACTGACGTGCGGTAGCGCGGAGATCATTAAGTGAAAGGGACGCAACTTGTACCGCGGGAAGTCCGAGCTCGAGCAGCAATTTCGCCAAAGTATTCTTGGTGAGCTTCTGAATCCAGCTGATACCCATCAATGATGCAGCCATGTTTTAAACACTTTTACAAAATTACAATTACACAAAATAATTACTTCGAAGTGCTCCTGAGCTACTACTACGCTCAAACCTAGTGACATAAATTAGGAAAAGTGTACAACCGCGGTGCACTCCCTGAGAAGCAGAATCGCGCACTTGTAACCCCTACTGCATAAAAAGTAAGTAAAGATGGAATAGTACTCCCAGGAATTAACTTCAACAGAGTGGGCCGCGAGCTACAAAAATACATTACTTATTTTAGCTATCATCAACAAGGTATGAGCGATACATAGAAGGCAAATACAGAGAGCTCTCTAAATTTGCTGCTGATACCCTTCAAAGCATACACAGCAAACAAGCACTCAAAATACAGCATATAATATTGCTTAATGACACGGGTAATGGTCCCTGTCTAAAACACAGAAACGTAGCATAGTGATTTAAAAATTATTCCACAGCGGAATTAGTCCAGGAAAGATACGAGAAAAAGAGTTCAATTCATGGACAAAGTGCAAGGAAAGGTTTCTTTACATCAAAATTCGCAGAAAAATTCGTAGAATACATATCCAAAATCCACCGAAACTCACCGTCCGGTTTTTATATTTTTCTCGGAATTTGTCCCAGAAAAATGCGGAAAAAATGAATAAGTCGTAAACTGTGCATCTCACGACAAAACTTAAAGAGTCAACATTTAAAGAGCACAAAATTTACCATAACATATCCTAAATTCATGAAAATCCGCTTATCAGTTCTTTTCCCTTTTACGGGATTCGTCCCGGAAAAAAATATTTAAAAACGAAATAAATCGAAAACGACACACTTTACAGCAAAATATTTCAGATCCAAAGGTAAAGTGCCTAGATTTTCTCGTAATATATTCTAATTCCATACTAATGAACATTTTGGTCGCTGAGTTCCCCTGGAGGCGGAGACCATAAAAAGAGGACTGCCTGGCAAGTCGGGTAATTAATACGAAACAAATGCTTACCCAGGGCGGTTTACTGCGCGATGTCCATCCAAGAAGAATAACAACCCACACAACCGCGACGACAGGCTGTTAACCCACTGGAGTGCCCGCTCATACTGCCCTGCCGTCTGCATTGCTTGGGCTCTCATTGTACTCTGCCAGGGCTGCTCGCTGCTGAAGGTGGGGGCGAGTAGCCTCTCTTGCATGTGGGTGGCTGACCCTAATCCTCTGTGGCCGGATGCCACCCGGCGGTACATGCCAGCAACCTGATGTTGTTGGTACCTGCCCATTGCTTGCGGCTTGCCTGCGCGCACCGGCAGCCTGGTGTATGCATGTGGTGGTGTACAGTGCTGTTCACTGCTATGGCTGTGGCTGTGAAGCTACAGCACCCCCCTGCCAGTGATGTGGCAACTTCACAAGAATCCGGCCTGCAAGTGGTCAAGGAAGCGAACATGGCGGCCAGACTGCATAGTCCTAGGTACTACACCAGGAGAGCTGGTGACTGATGTTGCTGGTGAGCTGGTTGCGGGTCGCACTGCTGGCGATTGGGTTGGAGCTGTTGCTGCAGGTGGGTGATGGGCGGCTAGAAGATGGTCCTCCATGGTGTATGCTGGTCTATGGTCTCGGTGACATGCCATGGTCACCATCTTTGTTAAGCGGCCGAGTACTGGGACCCCTCTCGGCGTACAAAAACTTCAGCGAGGGCGTGAAGGTCTTTGAAAACGAATGGTCGTGGCTCACCATTGCATGATCCACTGTCTGGCCTGAGGTCATGGAAATGCTGGTGAAGTTCCTTGGCAAGTCCAGGAGCGTCTATCTGTCGGGTATTTGGGTATATGCAGAGGAACTCCCCTGTCAGGCGCAGTGGCTGTCCAAACACCAAGTCTGCTATGGAGGCTTGGAGGGCATCACGCCAAGCAGCTCTTACTCCCAGCAGGATGGTTGGCAGGATGTCCACCCAATGCTCAGTGGTATGGCAGCGAAGAGTTGCTTTGAGCTGGTGGTGCAGCCTCTCCACCAAACCATTAGAGGCTGGGTGATAAGCCGTGGTGCAAAGGTGAGATGTCCCTGTCAGGTTGGTAAGGTCCTTGAACAATGACGACTCAAACTGGCGGCCCTGGTCAGTAGTGATCCGTATCGGTGTCCTAAAACGTGCAATCTATGAGGAAAAGAACGTCTTCGCCACCGTGGTTGCCTTGATATTCTCCACCGGTACTGCCTCGGGCCAGCGAGTGAAACGGTCGATCATAGTGAGGCAGTAGAGGAAGCATTGTGATGATGGTAAAGGCCCAACCAGATCAAGGTGCACGTGGTCAAACCGAGATATTGGTGGCAGAAATGAGCCGATCGGCGAGGAGACATGTCGGGGGAGATTTTGGATTTTTGACATGGTAGACAGGCACATGCCCAACGTCGGCAGTCATATTTGATCGACAGCCATACAAAACGTTGTGTAGCCAATTTCGCAGATGCCTTGATACTTTGGTGGGCTAGCTGGTGCACTGTGTCGAAAGGTGAGCGGCGAAATGGAGGTGTAATGAATGGCCGCGGTGTTGGCGTAGACACATCGCAATACAGTTCAAGTGTTGACTCTGGCAGTCGGACCTTAGTAAGCTGTAGACCAGTGTACTGCTGCAGGAACCTCAGTAACTCTTCATCTGCGTCTTGGGATTCAGCCAGGGCCTGGTCGTCCAATGTTGTGACCACTTCTACCCGTGACAAGGTATCTGCGACAGTGTTGTCAGAGCCTGAGAGGTGTCGTATGTCCGTGGTGAACTGGCTTATGTCGTAGTCGAGGTGACGTGCACGGCGAGGTGAACACTTGCCAGGGTTTTGAGCAAAGGCATAGATGAGTGGCTTGTGGCCAGTTAAAATAGCGAAGTCACGACCTTCCACCATGTGGCGAAACTGTTGTATGTCGAGGTAGATAGCTAGGAGTTCCCTGTCGTAAGCACCGTAATTCCGTTGAGCAGGGTTCAGTTTCTTCGAAAAGAATGCCAACGGCTGCCAAGTGCCTTGAACCTGCTAGTCATGACAGCCAGCTAGGCTTCTGGTACTGGATGGGCAAGCAGTGCGGCGGATGTTAGACTATTCTTACAGTCGTCGAATGCTTTGTCGCTCTCTGGGGTCCAAGTTAGTGGGTCGCTGCCATTTATTTCTCCTATCAGGAGTTCGTGCAAGGGGGCTTGGACTTCAGCGGCATTAGGAATGAAACTCCTGTAGAAATTTAGCATACCAGTGAACTGGCGCAACTGCTTCGCTGTACAGGGTTTGGTGAAGTTTTGTATGACATCCACCTTCTCTTTCAGTTGCTTACTTCCCTCTGAAGAAATGCTATGCCCTAGAAATGTGACGCAGGGTTCACCGAACACACATTTAGCTGGGTTAATTAGGAGTCCATAGGCTGCCAGGCGTGTGAAGAGTTCATTCAGGTGTTGTTCGTGCTGGGCCTCATCGCGGGATGCTACCAGTATGTCGTCCAGGTAAGAGACACAGAAGACCAGACCTCGGAGGACCTCATCCATGAACCTCTGGAAGGTCTTAGCAGCATTACATAAACTGAACGACATAAATAGAAATTCGTACAGGCCAAAAGGTGTCGTGATTGCGGTTTTGAAGATGTCGTGAGGAGCAACTGGAAATTTAACTTTTTGTTTAAATTCGATTTTCGACGGAAAATTATAATTTAATATAGTTTCAACTGTTTAATTATAATTATACTTACAACAACCAACCAGAAAGGTGTACTTTCTCTTGCAAATTTTATTAGGTCGTGAAATTTGAATAAGAAGATAAATAAGAATTTGTTGAACTACTATTGAAATCAGCCAATTTAAAAACAATGTTTTATAACATATGTATATGCTGTTGCTTTAGTACGCAAATAACGTTCTTTAAGATTTTATTTTGTGGTTTCATCTTCAATTTCAAACTTGAATTATTTAAATCGGATTGTTAGTACTTCTAACAATACAAATTTATTAACCTGACTTTTTTTGTGTACTGCTGGTTGTGGAATATCCGGGATCCCAGCATAGAACTCAACCGTAATTTAATTAATTAGTGCTACACTGTTAGGCATATGTCACCTCGACCTGAAGCAGAGTACTATCTGGTTGATGCGTCATTAGTTTGTATACAGCAGCTTATAAACTTTGATATATTTGTAATTTTTTATTAATTTAGTTTAAATGTTTTCGTGTTATTGTTAGTAATCATAATGCTAGCCTAGTTTTCGCCGTGCAGCTCGTCTGGTGTATTACACTATACCAGACTCTTGCAGGTGTCAGAATGTTGTTCTCTGTCCCACGTGTGCTCTTACTCTTAGGTACACAGGGGCATCCCGCGGAGATAAAGCATCTCTTGAGTACCTGGTTAATCCCCACTTTGCCATAGTATCTGCTCGCTCCCAGACATTCCACGGAGTTGAAGTCATTCACCCACGTTACACACTGCTATTGAAGACAGTCAGATCTACATTTTGTTGTTTTTAAAGTGGACATGATGTGGCTTCGAGTTTGAATACAGAATAATCTGTTGTGACAATCTTGGAGTTTTAAAATTAGTTGCGGAATTTTTTACGCTTACGCCTATTCATACACATGCAAAATAAAATAGTTACGTCATTAACATCTGATAATACTGATATGAACAAATGTCGACTATTCTGTAAGGTGCATAAAACCAGAAGTATAAAATTTACTTTTGTAAAATTAACTATGTAACTCTGTTAAATTTACGCAGTCGTTGGTAATTGCGCTCTGATGTTGGAATAAAAATTGTTTAATTTATATATAACGGAGCCCACAAAAATAACATTAGTTCTCACAACTGAAGATACTTTACGTGTTCGAAGCCTAGACTCATCAAAATGCTGCTAAAAGTGATAAAGGCAATATACTAATGATTTAATCACCATTACATGCCACGTACTGAACTCACGTGACAGTCTTTATTTTTATACTAAGTTGTATGATATAAACGGCGGTGACTTGCCTTGCTTTTAATGAAGTGGTTATGTACTAAACCTCTGCTGCCTACACATATACATTATAAAAAACGTAATTGAAATTATTTTTCTAGTTAGCGAAAACGCCAGTTATAAAAGTCTGAACCTACCAAATAAAAGCATCTGCGGTTATAGACTGAGAAATAGGTAGATGCATATAGCCTACACAAAAGGCTACTAAAGTTTCGGAAATGAATATTGCGAGCTATTATACTGCGGGCAGACAGGTTCGATTTGGATGTAGCCTACCGTAAAACGGGGTGATTAGAAACACTGGGGTGAATAGAAACACAATTTTAAAGCTAAATTTTATGAATTAATTCAGTTGTAAAAATTCTGGTTTTAGGTAGGCAACTTAAAACAGTTTACGAACAGTAGTTTTATAGTAATTATAATTTTTATGCAAAATTGTAAGCTAGGAATTTATTTCTAATTTAGTTTCTATTCACGCCAGTGTTTCTAATCACCCCGTTTTACGGTACTTCATGTAAGAAATAAAAGTTAAATATAAAAAATATATTTATTCACTATTGGTTGAACGGTATATGACACTTATTTGCAAACAATCAACAATTGTATAAATCAACACTTACAATTCACAAACATACTCCATATATCTAACGTGTTGTATTCCTGCACTACATAACTAGCTAATTACTCTATATCTTTCTCACAAGGATTCCTCAAATTATATCAGTCCCTCAACGCTTAGAAAGTTAGGTTCTATAACTCTCTCCCTATAATTCCAGCAATAATCTTTCCCGCAAGACTAACATGCTCAATCATTCCACACACGTAAATGCACCATCCACACTGTTAGAAATTATTGTAGATTTACAGAAATTCTGACGAAGACTGTGCCTTTAACTACCGATGATCTGTCTGTAACAAAGTAAAAACGGAATTCTTCGTTGCGAAGAAATGTAGACAAAGAAAGAGATATTACTTTGTGTATAATACTTTCTCACTCTAATGCTCTGCTTCGTGTGCGCTTGCGCAGTACAATCTTCGGGTAGAATCGGGTATTTCCATCTGTGCCGAAGTACACCGGACAAAGGAATGCGAGGAATGCTGCTTGGCGCACCATTTTGAATCGCCGGTCCGGTGGTGTTAGTGTTTCTTGCGTTGTATTTCATTTTCGTTCTGTTGATTCCTATTATTGGGATATAGAACACGATTGATATTGAATGAACATCGCAGTTGTATAGCAGTATCAACATTTTAGTGTGCAAAGGTAAGTACCATTGTTCTATAATATTATTATCGTCCTAAAATGAAAATACTGTTAATTGAATACTTTGCGTGCTAATTTATTGCAACTGCTTGTTAGGTCTTTTGTCATTATGGATGTTACATTTTCGATGTAGTTAAAGACAGTTTCATTTTTAATGCAGTTCGTGTAAATAGCACAAGAAGCTGAAATGTTTTGGCCTTGTAATAATGGTGATACGTGCATGTTGCATAAATTTTTTATATTTTAATGAATTATTAGGCGTAGCAGCAAAAAACATGTCCTATAATTTTACGTATCGTGTACTGATCAAAGTATTTATTTTAACGGTAAAACTGTTGGTTTTACACGTAAAATTTATTAATAAATAATGTTTCTACAGTGATGTAAAGTAGTCGCACATAAAGAAAAGTATGGTTTACTTCGAAATTTTTCGTTTTTCATTAAGTTAGGTTAGATTCTGTTACTTTACCTTTAAGTTTTCCATTTTTCGTTAGGTTAGGTTGCACCTATAATTACTTAATTTAACCTAACCTAACGAGAAATGAAAAACGTAATAGTTAAATATCAACCTAACCAAAACTAGCCTAAACTAACTTATAACCTAAAAAAAAACACTTCAAAGTTAGAACACTACTATTTTCTTTACGTACGACTACTTATAACGTCTATAGAAACGTTTTTCATCAATAACCCATACCTATAAAATGTCCAGTACACTATGAGTAGTGATAACTTAATAAATTCAAGGGCAAAAATTAATTAACTATTTTGAGTATGCTTTTATTTAGCTGATATCATACCATAGTTTGGATGGCATAGTTTAGGGAATTGAATATAGAAGGGTGGGTTTCAGTTTACCTTTACTTCGTAGTCTTATGCATTTATGTATAAAATATTTCCGAATTTCAGTGGGCATGGATGTAACTGCAATATCTTCGCAATGATTAGTTGCACACTGTACACATGCACAGTACTAAGTTATAATTATCTGCACCTTGTGTGCGCCCACCGTGCGATGTTTTTATTTTTGCTTGCTGTACAAAATCATAGCATCAGCTAGGGCTGTTCGATATTGAGATATGTTGATAATTATCAATATCAAAATTGGAATCTCTTACCAATAGCTAAGTATGTAAGTAATGGTACATAGGCCTAGGTGTTGCAGTATTATCGAAATCACTGATATATCGACAATATTATTGAAATCGATGATATCAATATTTACAATGTTCCAAAAGCAACTTCAATATATCGAATTTACAGGTTTAACGGTATTGACAATGTAGCCTACGCCTACTGAAAATTTCTTTCAGTATCCAGACATACTGATAACTATCAATATATAGATAACTACCAACATCAAAGTTGAAAAATTTAACCAGTGTATAATTTCCTAAACATACCAGATATATCAGTACCACAATATTTTCGAAACCACCGGTATACCAATATTTTTGATATATTGAAAACACTCGCATAGTAACTGACAATACTAATCTATTTAATCTCACACTAGTTTTGTCAGCTATACATTCTGTTTTCTTGGTTTTCGTATCATGAATTAATGTGCATTAATTTATAGGTTTCTCTGGAATTTCAAAGCCAATAACTGCACAATAGTTATTAAAGGTGTCACATTCAAGGGCGGATCTAGGGGGAGGCAGACTGCTCCACGTGCCAGTTGAGAAGGGGTGCTGGAAGTGCTAAAAATTTTTACTTGGGAATGAAACGTAAATGAGTGTAAAAAAGATAACAATATTTACCAATATTTGGACTTTTACTAGTTTCGTATTTTGTAAGGTTTAGATATAGGCCTACTGTTATTTAAGTGAGCGCAAAAACAACGTTTGCAAGATACTTTTATTACTGTTGGGTTGATTGGACTGATGGGAAAATATGGTGGGGGGGAAGAGGGAGGGAGGAAATCACAATTTTTGGCAGGGGTGGAGGAAAGCAGAGATCTGTCCCTGGGGCACTATTCTAGAAATCATGGTGGAAGTCGTTTTTAAGCGTGAGTATTCGGTGGTTCAATGCCTGTGAACGTGCTTGTACAATTCTAAAATCTAAAAGACAAGCCATAGGTTGGAGTTACTCGTCTGTTGTTTGGAATTTCCTATTTACATCCCTGGAACAACAATTTCATAAGAAGCTGTCGATTGTCGCGTAATGAAGTGCGCCTGAGCCACAAAATGAAAAAGAACATTTGGTTTCTGAGATTAGTTTTAAAATTAGATTTGTTTGGTACATAAACGTTTTTCGTAATGAACAAATGATGTAAACATTTGTTGCACAGTAGAAATGCTAATTTCATTAAAAATTGTAATAATTGTTTTAGTGTTACAGTGTCGTTAAAATATATTATTTTATACCAAATGTTTAACTCGCTAAATAATGTAATGATTACATGTTATTGGTATCGTTCAGAAAAAAATAGCGGCAGAGATTTTTTTTCGAGTCCACATTTCATTACGAGCGGCTCCTCCCCTACGCGTGCTACTCTCTAACGGTGGATTAAGTAACTTTGTTTACACATCAGCTAAGAGCAAGATTTTCGTATCACACTATATAAAAAACTACCACTTTAAAAGTTACGAACAGCACTTCACATATTTTAATCGTTATTGGTAATATAGAGCACGTTTAATTTAGCCTCAAACATAACATAAACAACAGAATCTATTATTTATGTAGTCTTCAGTCGAAGCGATAATAAGTATGGCGTGTTGGTGTGTGACAATATTTCCCAGCATTCAGCAGTAGTCTTGACCCGAGTAGCCCTGTCGGCTGGCCGGGAGGATACAAGATTTCTGTTGTCTCGACTAGGACAACGCGTGTTTCTTCGGGCGAGAATAGCGACTTGCCTTGCATTGAGAGTCCTCAGTAGTCTGTATCCCGCCATTTCAAGTTTTT
>PNEQ01054606.1:0-13346 GCA_003012365.1 Medauroidea extradentata
AAAAAAAAAAAAAAAGAAGGTTCGAGAAAACGAAAATAACGAGAGCTAAGGAAGACGACGGAAGGGATTTTCGACGAACGTAGCCTTCGAGAAGGACGACGAGGCTCAATATGAAGAGGTCTACCAAGAAGTCCACTGTATCAGTAATGAATTGATACCGGAGGGAGGCAAAACGCCGAATGCAGTGAACTTCTCGTCGAGATCTATCGTCGACGACTATCTTCGACGAGGTCCGTCAGGAGGGTCGTCGTTCGGGGCCATTGTCCAGGTTCTGAGGGCCGTCTGCAGAGAGTTTAACCCTATCGCCGGTGATCAGGGCTAGTTTCGCATCATCCAGAGAGATGAATTCAGGTCCTACTCCGTCGTACTGCCCAACCGACCCGACCTGTTGCCCTGTACAACTGATTCAGCCACCCCAGGGGCGACGTCTTTCAACTGACGAGGTTTTCCAACTGTAGAAGAAGACGCCCGGTAAACGATGACATCCATAATTTATTAATTACTCATGCTCAAACTAGCCATGAACAAGCCTATACAAATATTTAAACTGGAGTGCCTATATGTTTCTCGTATCGCATTGAGCTACCAATAAATTAAACTTACGTATACCCGCCGTGTAACGTTATGGTGCGAACTGAGAAGCAAATAGTGACTTCAACAGCCATATTCAGAATTTAATTGTCGGTCGCTAACGCGGTAAACCAGGTCGTGAACCCACATATTTTGAATGGTCACACCATCATCACTCGTTAACGAATGATAAATGTCTCAACACACTTCGCTTCTTAAGGTTGTCTAGTTTCACCTGGTATGGTTCCCTCCGAGCATTACCACTGAGTAGGAAATGATAATCATAAAAGGTCAATTAAAATTATAATTAAAAGAAACCTCGTGTTATTGCTCTCTGGAAATCGGGCATGTTTAACTCCACTGAGGCACAAACTATGTTCTCAGACAACGACTGTATTTTCTCTTGTTTTTTAAATTAGCCCTCAAATTAACTGTAAGGTAGATAGATAGAGGACTTGTCATAACCTTACAGTGATATTATCACGAAATTAACTAGAACAATATTTTATATTACATTTTGGACACAACTAACAACATGTTAACATATTTTGCTGTGCAAACTTTCGAAGAATTGATTTATCACAGCCAATATAGCTCTCGAGCTTATTGTAAGTTTGCATTTTGCTTGCACAGTAAGCTGTCATACAATTTTTGCAGCAAGCCTGAATAAAGCTCGCATTTCACTAGCATTTGACTTAACGTAGCAAGCTTGCACATAAAACCTTTCTGCAAGCCTGAATCAAACTTGCTTTTCACATAAATTTGGCTTGCATGAAAGTGTGCTCCCAAAACTTACAGAAAACCTGAATATAACTTACAGCAAGTTCGTATTTCACTTGAATTTGTATTACATAGTATGGTTATGTGTCTTGCTGTGTTTATACAGCTTGTTCGAGCCTGCTTTAACATGACTTTAGTATATGTTTGTTAATACACCGATCCCGTTACAAGGTAGGTTAATGTTATTTGCTATTTAAAAACTATGACTGTGTTATGTGTCAATGTGTAATAGAATAATAACAAAACAACTGTCTGAAAACTCGAAAATTTCAGCATGTCAAAAATAAAGTCCCTTCTCTAATAAACAACTCTCACACCATCTGACTTGTTTGCTCATGATAGTCTCATTGTTAGCTTATCACCTAGTGAACCCAAGGGCCGCAGACTAGAATTCCGAGAAAAGTGAAATATTTTCAGGTGGATAAACAATGTTCCAAGTCGGCAGATAAACAGTACAATGATTTTAATCTGACAAAGCACAAAATTATAGTATCGAAATACCAATAATGTTGAGTTTAGTATTGCTGTATTGACTTAAAACGCAAGCTGCAAATCAGCTAACAGCTGAAGCTTGTTGCAAGTTCCTAAGTGGCAACTGGTAAGCTTAATGACGATTGCTGCAAGCATTTTGGCTAACAAAATTCATGCTCATGCAAGGTTACTGACTTTGTCTGCAGCAAGACTATTTTGATGTCTGGGAAGTGTACATGCACGGACACTAGTGTTTCTCGCATTTAGAGCAACTCAATTAAAAAAGAAATTGTAATTGAACTGTTTATTTGCCTTCTATCAGTGTTTGATATTTCGACATTTTTCAATTAAATTTAAAACATAACTGCAAACAAACCTCGTAGTGAATCACCAATAATCTGTTTTAACAGGTTCTATTCTGCTAACGCTTACGGTAAGGTAGAAATAAACACGGTAATACAGTTCAATTTTGAAAGTTGTATTACCTTAGAAAATATAAGAAATTCTAAAAAATTATCATGATAATTTTTGAAGTTATGTAAAATTGTTGTTGTGCACTCCTTTCTCACAATAAACTTGATATCACAAACATTTAGCATACTGATATGAGTATATACAACTTGAGAACGCCATTTATCCTGCGTGGGAGACTGTCAACCAGGTGTCAGAGCGTTTCCGAGGGAAAGACAAACGAATCTGCCTAGCGAAGTAGCAAACAGAGATAGTAATAGTAGTGATGGTTGTTGGAGTTTGGTAAACATTTACCTATGCAGATAGTTCCAAAGTTGTTCGATAGGATTTTCGGGGTTTTGGACTGGACAGCCCTATTTCTAAACCCTTACATCAACGAACGGGCATTGATTTATGACACGACGCACAGCCATGCTGTAACACACATTAATCATATATGACACTAGTATAGTATCACAGTAAATTAATTAGCTGGTCAAAATTTCGTCTAGGACTCCTTTTATTTAAATGAGCACGCAACGTACTTATACAGTATTAACAATAGGTGCAGCTAAAGTAAGTCAAGGTAATAATGACAAAATCTTTGCCAGTTATTTTATCTGCGGTATGAATGCTGCATCAAACTGTAGATATGTTTATTTTATTCCAGGTGTTAACAGTACATAGCATGCAAGCGGATTGTTTTTGGTATTATTTTAATTAATCAATTACTGTTCGGTTATTTTAAATTAGATATTTTACAATTTTTTATTCGGATAAGAATGAAAACAGTTACCAATTACCGAAGGAAGATCACACACCTCACATTTTCCCATTTTCAGTACGTATTGATTGTTTTTATGTTTTGTTCTGTGGGTGAATCTTTTATGAGCTGGAGATTCATGTCCAACGTTTTAACTTACCTAACTTGCATTCTTCTTGCGTGTCTCGAAATACTAAAAAGTTAATACGTGTTTTATTTATCAAACAATTAAGAAATCAACAGCGTTTGTTCAAATACGCTAGTCAAGAAAGCCAAAAAAATTTAGACAAATGCAGAAACTTACCAATCCTTATTGTATTATTTTCTTCGTATTTGTGTGAAAAACAGAACCAGCCTACATTTATATGACCAAGGTTATAATTTACAGCGATTACAGCCACGGACTAAGAAATATTTTCTTAGAGTTACTATTTGTTGAAAATAATAATGTTTAGAAAAAATTAGCAGTTTCGTACTTAACCAGCAAACAATACAAACCAGTTTCCCGCGAGTTTTAAAACACCAACGTTCCATTGCTTAAGTAGTTATTTTTACTAAGGGCCGCACTATCATTCAGTCACTGTTTAGAAATAATAATAGAAACATGAAGCGAATTATTTCTTTAAACCACTTTTTCTATTTACGAAGCTAAAATATTACGATTAGTTCTCTGTGCATGTTGGTAAAATAAAATTTGTCAGTATTTGCTGCGACAGAAACGCTCAAGACTACGGATAATGGTTAGCTCGATGTGTGGCTATATCATACAAGAAAGTGTAGGGAATTGCAATGTATTTGCTCGGAATAAACAATTCTTTAATTGCCTTATTTTTATAGCTGACGTACAACGAATTATTCTGCACTGATTTTTTTGTAACACAGTATGTAAATTTTACTTGTCAGCATTACTGGAAATTGATGACCATCAAAAGTTTATCTACACGACAATCACTACTACAAGATTTTACTCTTGAAAATAAGAAAAATAATAGAGGTCAACGTACGCTTTCTAGTGTGTAAAAAACGATTATACATTTAGTAAATCCTCGGTGACTTTAAAATTTTTTTTTTCATAAATTAAGTAGTAAGTATCTTAGAAGTAAAAGCATCCAATGTGTAATTATGTTTACAATAAATTAAATTATGTTATATTTAAGCATGGTAAGAAACTGGCGAATGTTTTACGAAACGAGGTGAATTTTTCAAACTAGCTGAATTGTTACATACAACGCTTAATGTCCTCTTATTTTTTAAATGTTTTATAAAAAAGGCTTTACTTAAATGATATATTCGCATGCTTGCGTAGTTTCGTCTCTCGCCGGCCAATACAACAGAAAGGCCGCTGTCTGGTCCTATCGACCCGACTATACACGACACCGGATTTCAGCCAGAAGAAAGGATGTAGCCCGACATACGCCTGGGACATCGCGGCAATTTCGTCGCTTCGTGGCATTAACCCAGATAAGCCTCCGGCAAACACACTCGGGTCTCATCTGATGTGTTTACGTGCGGCTGGGTATAGCTCGAAAGGGGTCAGGGACAGCAGTTCTGAGTTTTCACGTCATTTCAGAGAGTCAGCTAACTCGAATTATTAGATTATTATTGTCATATGAGGGAGATATAAGGTCGGCACTGGCACGCACATAGAGTACCCCATCGTCGTTACATGCAAGGCAGTAAACTGGCTTACAATATTTCTGTCGTCTACGCTTTTACTGCGAGACTTCGTCATTAAACTGATCTGCGAATTTGTAATAAAGTACAGTGCATGCTATTATCGAAGTTTCTCGTGTACTTAATCTTGTATTTTTAAAAGGTTAAAATTGGCTTTTGGGTGGGACTGAAAATAACACTACGAATGAGCTTGATGCCGTAAATATCTTATTGTATTTTCGTATATTACAGAGATAACTGAATTAAAACAATTGTTACAATTTTTCTAACATCTATTCAACAAGCTTCATTTTATTTTGAGTGCCAGTTTAGCAGTAAGAAGTGAAACACGGTTTTATTTTTAAATTTCGACCTTGGTTCTTATTTACATAGCATAGTAGAAGTTATACACATCCTTTGAACAACTAGAAAAGATCTGATGATCTTCAAACGGCAGAAGAGATTTTCTTGAATCATAGATAAGAACACTCTCGATCAAATCACCTTTCAAACAAAAAAACTAAATCAAAATCGGTTCATCCATTTAGGAGTTACGATGCTACAGACAGACACACAGATACACAGGTTAAACTTGTAATATCCCTCTTCTTGAATCTGGGGCTAATTATATTTATATATTATGCCTGTAATTTAAATGTATTTATTCATGTTATATGAATATCACGTTGCAATTTTACCATTTGTTTGGAAATACAGCTATGGTTTTGACTACCGGGAGGGATACGTTAATCGTTTTGGCCACCTGTAATTTTATCTTAAATTTTCAACATCTATGAGGAACTTACAAAAAATACCAAATAAATTATTCATGTATATTTCTAATAGTACGAGCAGTTGATTTGAGTATATGAAGAAACGTTTTATGCAAGGTAAATTCTTATACTTGTTTTAAATAACGAAAATTTTTAAACATTTATTTTCTAATGTGTCTGAGGTTCGTAATTTATGTACAGGTATTTTATCCCAGATTTTAGTAACAATAAGTAATCCATTCTTAAACTTATTACAAAATTTTTGATTGGTGTAATCAATTCTTTCCCCGTTTCAAAACATTTGAGACACATAACTTATCGTACAGAATCGACAATTGTTGCGCATATATAATTTAACTGTTATATAATGATTACCTATGAAATATTGTAACAGGAAACTGCTGATAATAGTTCATATTCTAAGTTGGCATCCATATTGGTACAAACGGCCAAATCAGACTGCAATTGTCCAAGACCTGTAAAGTAGATTAATATTACAATCCTAGTAGATGCAAAATGTCAAACCAACTCTGTATTCACAGTTATTTATAGGAAAATTAATGAATTTAATACGGATGGGAATATGTATTTTGATATTGGACAACTGATCAAGGTTCTTCCCTGTAAATTTATTCTTTTGCTATGTTGAATTCCTTTCAAAATTACATCAATACACAATATTAATTTTTAAAAATGCAGCTCAACATAGCAAGATAAATGTTATACGTAATCGTAATTTAACCAAAAATAGAATTCAGTTTAAGTCAAGTCCACACTTGTTTTATTCTTACTATGTCAATTCACAAAAAAGCAAATAATTAGAACTTACTTTTTTTTTTGCATGTGGCATAGAGGTAAGCAATATAAACTATCAATATGCTTTAGTTTTGTACAGTTTTATTCTTCAATAAGTTTAACCTGAAATATTTTCTTCATATTTTTCTTACTAAATTTAAAATTAATGACTTATAATTATCTACAATTTTCACAACACAGTTTCTGATTTCAAAGCAGAGTACAGACTTCAGAAATGTCATAATAATACATGTATCCTATGCATTTCACTTGTTCGTACGTTTTTAAACATCACCAATTGTCTGTCAATACAATTTAATGCGTTACGATTACATTATGTTTGCAATTTATTTGGGGAGAAATATGTGTCCATTGTAAAACACAATGATGTTAACATTTGGCTGTATATATTATATATATATATATGTGTGTGTGAATTCGTACATAGCTTACAAATAGAAAACTTTCAGAGATTGAAATTTCGGACGTGTTAGCACGACGCTATAAAATTTATGTAAGCATAAAAGGATCAGGATGGTAATAGAGTATTAGAATATTAATTATTCCGTATCTTTTGTATAAATGTTATCTAGAAAGTTGCATAGCGCGTTGTTTGGTAGACTAAGCCCATGCATTTTATAAATGGGAAGCGAAGTTTATGTTAGGTCCAGAGTAATGTATTTATTTTCCTTGCAGCCACTTTGACTCAGTCTACTCGGTTTTAACACTTTCACAACTAACAAATTTGTGAACATTTTAAAGAGTGTTTTTTGGTAAAGATTATTTTTTATTTACGGGAGACAACTAACTACTAAAAGTGAATATATTTCCAGCATTGTAAAGTACAATACGTTTTCATAATGGATTTAAATAATAATACTAATCTAAAAAATTGTAACACTAGACATCATAACGTGTTCGTACTGGCATAAGTGTTAAAGTTTATATTCAGAAATATCATAGGTTAGCTGAATTAGTACGTACTCTGTTTTTAAACTGCACAGTTGTGCATTGTCACTTATGACTATATTTCAAGGTTCAAGCAAAGTCAGAACTTTACTTCAGTTAATGTTTTGAGAAAAAGTAAGAACAATTTGGGAAATTTGTGTAACTACGTAGCCTACTTATTGATTCTTGAATTGTATTTTTTTTAACAGCGAACAAAAATAAAGCTGCAGGTATGTTAATTCTGTTAAAAGTATAGACTGCACCGATTTACTGCATCTATAACTAAGATGGAAGTGTAACAAACTAAGTAACAAATATAAATAATCTGTTGCTTTATCGTTTTTTTTTTTAGTGTTGCATGAAACATCAAAATAGTTTCAGTATACAAAGCGGAATACTTATAATATTTTTACTGAAACGTCGTTCAACAAATATTGTACTTTAGCGCAAGTCTGTCTTTCGCGGAGCAAGTTATAATTTAAAAATGGCGACGATCTGACAGAGAAATTGTTGGAGGTACAAATGCACAAAACCAAATAAGTTAATTTAGTTAAAACACGAAATTACTGAATGCAATTTAATGCTTCACTACCACCGATATGTTTAATAGATGTTGTTGAAGAATCACTACTGAATCGTTCGGAAAAATTCCCACACACGAAAATTTGTGGACTGAACCTGCCGGGAATTAAACCCAGGCCGCCTCGGTGAGAGGCGAATGGTCTGACCTGCCGGCCACCGCGGGCTCCTACGCAAGAACACAGAACGTTATAAATTAGGTATGTAAATTATAAAATAGATGAAACTAAACAAAAAATATATATATTTCAGAATGGTTTTCCATGATAGTAACGACAGGGGCGCAAAATAACTGGATCGTATACAGTCATTGCTTATTATTATAAAATGTTTTTTTTTTACTTAAATTCCAGTTTTTTAAACCAAAATATCATAACACTTTCCCCAGCTTGTTAGTTTTGAATCTACGACTTTTAGTGACATGATAAAAAAAACTTAAAAACGTTTAGCACCGCAGTTAATAATCCCGCAATAGCAAGTGGATCTGTCGAAGCCAGAAGTTCTGCTATAAATATTATAAATTCTGTTCCCCGTGAACATGAATATTAGGCACTTAATTGATTCACGAATTTAAGCAAAAAGTCCACCTCGGAAAATATGAAGTTGCGCGGATTGTTTTGCAGCTGATTCATGATCACCATGTGACCATAATGGCCAAGCATGAATTATACTACAAGCAATCCTGAACGAGATGCAGCTGGCATTTATGTGAAGTTGTTTTAATTAATATGTATGCTAACACTTTGGGTGCTGCATTTTCCTTGTAATTAACCTCTCATGAAACTTATTCCTGATACTTTATTAGTCCTGCTCACATGACATGTTATTTGAATGAAAGGAAGCGGGAAGAATTACGAGATTCGTTAATAAATAATATCTAATTCGTGACGTACATTTTACACCCAAATAATTGCACATTTTTGTTGCAACGGAACAAACACATCTGAAAGATTCTGTTTTTTTACAGACATTTATCTTCAGATCATGAGAATTGTATGCGAGTGTAAAGGAACTCGTTAATCATACGTTTGGTTGAATTGCTAACAGTGAAATATTTTATAAACGTTACAGGACTGTTATTAAAAAAAAGTTTTAACCAAGTTACTCGCAATAGTATATTGACTGTGAAACACTACTTAAATGTTTTGTTAAAAAGCAAAATGATCTGTGATCTTAGTGATAGATAAATAACAATATAAAAAAACAATTATTTCAAAATTATGACATGGCGTCAAGAATAAAGTTAAGTCGCACAATACGGTAAATAAATTTCAACTCATGATTATGGAATAAAACTATTTGTTCAGACAAATTAGTCAGCAATACATTGCACTGAAAATCACAATTTTTTTCCAAACGACCTCTGCAAAATGTCGATATCCTGTTTACACAACGAAGCACAGTAAAAGTAAATTATATATTTAAAGTACCGAACGAAAAATTCACACAAATCAGTGCCAGAAAAATACGTCGGCATTTCTGTAAATCGATAACATGTTTTACCTTACGAATGAGTATAAAAACTTTACTTCCTAACAAAAATTCTAACATGAATGTTAAAAAACGCAAATATTAATGCCAAAACCAAATATTAATAAATAATAATTATCATTTTCTTACCATCACTTTTACAAGAAATAATAAAATATAATTCCAAGAGATATGATAACTACAAGACACTATTATAACAGCTTCGTTCATCAACACTCGATATTTATGAGAGTCGTATTTCACACTGTAATTATATACCTTTTGTTGTCGTAATATTATATTCTCTGTCTTTGATAGTTGCTATATGCTGATGATTCAGTTCTAACGTAAAAAAATGGCATTTTCGAGTTTGTTACACCAATATATAAACAGATGTGCACTCTATCCAGTTGAAAACAAAACCAACACGCGAAAGGACTTGTTTTAGTTACAGTTAACTGTATTATGTACTGGCCTTTAACGACTTTTATTCTAAATGTAAGAATTTCACCAAATGTAGATTATAATATTTTAACCACCTTGAATAGTTGCCTCTGTACTTTTTCTCCAAAATAAAATCAAACAGACGTGTAAATTAACACAGTTTTCAGCGTAGTACAAAAATTTGTAAGACGCTTTACTCAAAACAGGGGATTATGTGTTGTATCCTTTTTCAACTGGTATATATATGCATATATACATATATATGTGTGTGTTTTTGTGTGTGAATGTGTTTAAAAATTTTAAGTTAGAAAAACTGGACAATTTCAGTTAATTATGCTAAATCTAATGTTATATGTTTTTAAATTTTTTTGTTAAAATACCTAATCAAATAAGTTAATTACTAATTCACAGGCTTACAGATTTTATCATTGTATTTTGACAAATAAAATTAATAATGCATATATTTATAGGCCTAACATATATTTTTGTCATTGATTGCAGTCACCAGCGTGAAGCAGTGTTTAGCAATAATGTGCAGTAGCAAATATTAGTAGAACTGTGATACTTTCGACAAATTTTTATTAATAAAACGACGAGAGTGTTACCCAGTTTAGAGATCAAACACACCACTGTAGAAACACTACCTTGAGGCACAGTTAGTTAGTTTTTCAAGATATACCATGACAATGTTTACTGTTATAATTTACTGGGATTTCGCTTTGACGTGGACAGTAGCACTTTAAAAAACGTGTCAATAGTATTATTCACACAGAGCAAACACGCTGGGCGCTGAACAAATAAACAATGGCTCATTTCATTTAAACGTCCGTTTGTGTGCCTGACGGGATGCAGTTGCGCAACGCATTAATTGCGGTGATGTAACAGAATTAGTATTCATTACCGCTAAATAAACAGGCCCTAATTCCTACCAGTTTAATTATCTCACGTGATCGTCGAGGATTTATCGCAGACCGAGTGGATCACGCGCTGTCAGCACAGTAACTATACTTCGCTTCGTGTAACTACAGTGAATTTGGCAGTGGTGAGGGAACGTACTTTTCAAGTTTTGTAGACGTTTTACGCTGTGTTAGTCAACATTCTACGCACAAAAATGAACCTGAGATGTTCATCCCGCAGTATGTACTACAAATATTGTCTTACAGTGTGACAGACGTTATAGGATGTACCTAGCCTACTTCGTGATACCACAGCTTCTAACTTCAGTAGCAGAAATATGTCAACCATTTTGATTGTGATCTTATATCTGGTACATTGGTGACCTATTGCCGAAAATACACATGCCTACTATCTGTTTGTAGCCTAGTGAAATCGCTGTACAGGTTCTTTATATGTTTTTGATGTCAGCAAAGTGGTTTATTACGTTATTAAAGTTTATCACGCTGTACATAGTCAGTTTACCCTATAATGTTAAGAGTAATTGCCGAAACAGAGGTAAAATTTAACATGAGTTATACGAAACATTGTATGACTCGGGTTTGCACTGCTCGCAGATTGATCCAGATTTTGGAAAGACAAGTGTCTTGGTCACACTGCGAAACAATTCTAGGTCTTCCTGGAGGGTACGTTTTTGAGTACATCTTCCCTTCAACACATATCTGGCCACCGAGATCCTCTGACGTTGGTAAGCTACGCAACGCAGTTCCTCCTCCTCTTTCCTCCGATTTTTTTTTTCTCTCGCGCTGATCAAAGCGTTATCTTCACCCTTTTGTCGTGGTCACAGTTTGAGAGCCACACAGCACTTTGGAGTATGTACACACTGCCGAGAATGCACTTATATCGTACTAAGAACTTCTAGTTATTCAAATAATAAGATCACGTTTGTAGTGATATCTTGAAGTATAACAGTGCGAATATAGTATTCCGGTAAAGTTTCTTTAGTAACCTATGTCACTGTGTTTACAGTACAAATTATTCGCCACCAAAAATGGCTATGTTTTTTAATAAGTAGTATATTTCTAATTCCTACCGAAAATTTGGCTTGGATTATATCATTTCAATTGTATTCCTCTCTATAAAATTCATAAATATTTATATATGACGAAATTTCTCAGAGTTAAACACGGCAATATAACTTGTTCAGCTAAACTTATTTAAACCTACTTGTAACAGTGTATAGTAATTACAAAATAAATTAGTTACTTTTGAAAGGATAAATATATTTAAGTTTTAATGGTGCGCTTCACTTCAGTTTTCAACGTCTTTTTATATTTTTTATATTTGGACCAGATATATTTTTTATTTAAGACATATATTGTGATTAAATCTTCCTCCTAGGAAATTTTTGTCTCTTATAATTTTTGCGTAATGAGTCGTAATTGTCAAAATTTACACTATACGGTTTTATGTATGACACTAAAACCAACTGATATACCAAATCGAAAAAATTCACAGTGTTTAACAATGTTGTATGCTGTTATTTGACACGTATACAACTAAAAAATAATATAATTTTGTAGTTTTAAAATTTTTTTCATATTTTAAAATTTTCATTTTAAATTCAACATTTTTTTTGTTAAATACAAAGATATTTTATATATATGTCAAAACATAGCCTACAACATTGTTATGCACTGTAAATTTTGTCATTTTGGTATGTCAGTTGGATTTAGTTGCGTACATAAAACCGTAAAGTGCAAATTTTGACTTTTACGACACATTACGCAAAAACTACGAGAGATACAGAAATTTCCTATGAGGAAGATTTAATCACAATTTATGTCTAAAATAAGAAAAAAATATCTGGTAAAAATATAAAAAAGACGTTGAAAACTGAGGTGAATCACGCCCTTAAGCTTAAAGTATCCCTAAAGAGAGTACTTAATTTTTATATCCCGAAATATTCTCTAAATTCTGGAGCAATATTTTATTTCGGGTTTTTGTATAAATTCTTATATTTTAACTAGCAGTCCCCCGCGGCTTTGCTCGCGAGTATTATTCGTAACTGTTAATATTTACTTTAATTGAAAAACCTCTTTGTACACAAGATTGGTACTTCAGTCATCAAGTGTTAGAGTGTCCAAGCGGCTAGATGAACTAATTCTGCAGAAGGATAAGTAGCTATAGCTGTCCATGCGAAAAGCAGTCTTAAATTTGTCCCTGCCACTAACAGCGACTTCGCCTGGGCCTTATTTATAAAACTGCCAATTTGACGTTCTATGGTAGTTACAGACATCTAAGGTAAGAGGTTAATCGAATGAGAAACATCTATTTACCCTGTGCACAACCATTGGTGACGGTGCCCTAAATTATATATTGTCAAAATATTCACTTTAACTTTATTGACATTACAAAGTTTCAGAAAGTTAAAGTTTCGCGGAAACGTATTTCGTGCCCCAAACCTGAGATTAGTGAGATGATATATCGTCGGTTTACTGCCAAAAGTGACAATGTCAAAATGAGATAAAATTATAAAAATGCTAGGAATATGTACATGTTGTTCACGAACAATTGCCCAAGTTTAAAGTCTATTCGTCGTTTCGTACTGTTGTGTCACAGTATAGTAACATACCACATTTTTGTTAATATCTACAATTTATTACTGTTTTTAAACGAAATAGCATTTATGACTTAATCACTTTTGGCAGTATACCGACGATATGTCAGCTGATATTGTAGAGGAACCTAAGTGG
>PNEQ01054607.1:0-13347 GCA_003012365.1 Medauroidea extradentata
AGAGTCTAAAAATAGACATTACCACGGTCGTAGTAGTTGAGAGTCACGTACTCGCACTGGCGTCATCGGGGAAAACCAGTGACGTCTCTCGGGAGTTGCGACATAGCTGCGGAAACCCATGACACCACTGGTTGACTCACGGGGCTGACCACCCAGCATGATGTAATGTGCCTGCTGCCCGGCCAACACGCAACAATATATATATATAGTAGGCTACATCATTCCTATACATACAGAACGAAATATGTTTATTTTGCATGGTAATATAAGTTATGTAAAAGAAAGTAAAAAGTGTGTATTTAGTTTGTTCGAAAAAAAAGAACAAAATGAGAACAAATGCCGCCCTACAAAACGCCTTTAAAATTGCATACGTTACATATAATTTAATAAAAATGTTACTACGTAATCATTCCTTGTTTTTTACATTATTCAGACTGTCGTTCCTTAGTATCAGGAATTAGCTTCATTTAATGTAAAATAAGTTAACCTAAATTGGTGCAGATTTTCAGAAAAGCGTTGCTACTATTGTAATTCTTTAACGCGTATATATAAAATACATTTTTATCCGTCATTTTGATGTAACCATTACAATTTATTCTCTTAACTGCGTGCAATAATTCACAGTGAGGTTGTGAAGACGTATTGTACGTCTATTCTGCTGGATGTTTCGCCAGGGCATACCGGAAATTGCTAAAATAAAATATTTAAAAATACTCCTATTATAACGACATCAACGTTAGAGAACTGATTTTTCTCATGTGAGAAAACGTTAAAGTACAATAAATAGGCGCAAGAGACACTAAGGTTTGAAACGTTACTGTAATGTGAACTTATGAGAATAAACGGGGTTGTGCCTTTGAGTTAAGGCTCGGTTTCAGCCGCCGTAATGAATTAATTTTTTTTCGCATTTTTGAAACTGTAAAAAGAAAAATTTTAAATAGGCGACCCAAATGCAAATTCTCTTTGCCTTATGCTGCAGTACAGACATTGCGATTTATCTGTTAAGTTACAATCACGCCGCAATCTGTGTGGTACTTTTTTTATATTTAAAATATGCTCGACTGTTGGTTACCTAACGGCACATTACCAGCTCTATTGCAATACTTGTACTGTAGTACAATGTAAACAGAATTTGCGGTATAGTTGCATAGTTAACAGTTTTCTTATTAGAGTTTCAAAAAAGCGAAAAAATATTCAAATTCAATATGGCGACTGCGACAGCGCCTTAAGTTTTTCTTGAAAAATACTGTATTGCATGAGAATCAAATCAACCATATCAACATAAGAATTTTCTCATGCCAACATAACAGCCAAGAAAAATAACGTATATGAAATACAGAAGGAAATTTAAATTTATTTAGGTCTACCTCTATATATCGTACTGGTTGGTTCGTCAGTTATTTTCGGTCTGAAAAATAAAAAAAGAAATAAACTGACATTGCTTGCTTTTTTTTTTCAAGGTTAAGTATATGTTCATGTCTCGTAGAATTTGCGTGAGTTCCTCTTGTGTTCTATTTTTGTGGGTGGTTTGATCGTTGCTCAACACACATTTTTTGCCAACGAAACTTAAGCAGTGTTGTAGGTCAACAAACATACCTATTCATACACGAAAATTACATTTATGAAAAAAGAAGAGCGTGGTTGGGACCAATGAGCTTAAAGTACACAGCCGGCTCTCCCATATTAAGTGATCTGTCTGATTTTAAGCGCGGCCTACAGCAGTAAACCACTGAAATTATACTGAAAGATAGCTTAAAAATAAATAAATGTATTGCTGGTAACTTGAAAGTTTAATACTAAAATGAATTATTTAATGGAAATAAAATAAGATAAACGAGTTAATAGTCTATAAACACATGAATTAATATTATGCTTTATCCTTCAATTTGAGAACAGAAAATTTTGTTAAGGTTAAAGAACTTGCGTTGTGTTTTTAACGGTTTTATTCCGAGGTTTCAAATTTATATCTTGTTACCATTTTCTGTTGTTCTGTCGTCGTTACTAGACTTAACTCCGATTGTTAAATGACACATAACAATTTTAACATATCAAGTTAATCCAAACCACATGTTTAATTACTGCTCGTACTGCAATATTAATACGTTATTTTCACAAAAAGTATGTAAATCGCTAATATTAGTATTATTATTAATTTATTAACTACAATTCGAGTCTATATAAAAATCGCACGCATCAAACACGTGACCAACACCAACGAGCACGACTTGTGTTGCAACTAATCGTTAAATAATTTAAACCGCACCAGGAATACCACGTCAAAAATATTTAATTCCACTAATATTATTAAAAATAGGAAAAGATATAGTTAAAAGTGTTTTTATGTGGTAAATCTATACTACCGCATAGTCCGCTGATAAAATATCTACTCGGCAAAAACATTTCATAAAAATTTGATAAGTATTTCAGCTTTTAGTGGTGAGTGAGTAATCAAGTCGTCCGCTCAACATCGTACCTTTCCATACCGCTAACGCTTTCAGGCACCATATCGGATAATTTAAGTTGTTGCTTTTTTTCTGAGAACAAAAATGTGTAATTTGGGATTATACCGCAAATTCTATTTAACTTGAGTTACAGTACAAGCATGGTAGTTGCACTTATAAGGTATGTTTAGGTCGCAATTATTCATAGAAACTAAAAATTTAATAAAAATTGCTAGACCAATTGCGGTCTACATACGCGTCAAACGTTCAATAGCCATGCATATACCGTACTGTAACACGAGGTAAATAGAATTTGCGATGTAATCGCAAAATACACGTCTTTATTTAGAATGTTATTAAAGCAAATAATTAAATACGGCAAAATGGTTATTGAAGCCGAGCTTCATACACGCGCTCTAGTTTATACGGTTTTTGCGATAGTTATTTTTTTAAGCCTAAACGAGAGCAGATAAAGGAAAATCTGTCTGGCAGTTTTGTTTAAGACGGATATTGCCGTCATAGATAATTTTTTTCAAAGCAAGAAATTATATGATTTCAACAAGAATGTTGACTAACCAGAATTGTGTTATTTTACTTAACTAGTTAAAACCACAGTACTTACTGCATTAAAAAAAATCAGCCAACATGGAGATGACGATTTGAAACAAAACTGCTACCCGGATATTTGATATCTGCTCTAGTTTAAGTTTAACAAAATATTTATCGCAAAAACAGTATAAACTTAAGAGAGCGCGGCCTTAAAGGACACGGCATACAGCAAATTTCATCGTCATATTTTCATTTTATTTCTTATTTTATATATAAATATTAACTACATTTTGCTCTTATGAAATTTTTTTGTCTTTCGTAATTTTTGCGCAATGACTCGTAAACGTCAAAATTTGTATTTTATGATTTTATGTACGCAACTAAAATCATTTAACATACCAAACTGAAAACATTTACAGTAAATAACAATGTTATAGTTACAAGGTTTCCTATACAAAAGTTAAAAAAAAAATTGAATTTTTAAAAAAGCTTGATTTTTTATTTTAATTTCAAATTTCAGCGAATTTTTGAAATACAAAAATATTTTATTTCTTGTGGTTTATAGGAGATTTAATAGCCTACAATATCGTTATCCACTGTAAATTTTTCAGTTTGGTATGTCAGTCGATTTTAGTGGCGTTCATAAAACCGTAAAATGGTAGTTTTGACGCTTACTGGTCATTGCGTAAAACTAAAAAAAAATACAACACAAATTAATAAGAGCAATATTTAGTCACAATTTATGTGTAAAATAAGAAAGAAAATATGTTGAACAAATATAAAAATTAAAATATGACGTTGTAAATTGCTGTAGACCGTGTTCTTACGGCCATTATGCTTTTACGATACTTATTTTTGTAATCCTATACCAGAGCAGATATCGAAAAATTGTTGCACAGTTTTGTTAAAACTATTTTTTTTTTCAAGACAAAATATACAATGGTGTCAGATAATATTGCAACTATGGACATTATCATTAATGAACTACTTAGCCAAACCTATATAATTTTTCTGTCGAGGAAAAATTAAACTACACAGTAAACGCAATTGTTAATAAAACTGAGCATCGGTTTCTCGATAACAGCTTTCGTTTAGCGATAAAAAAAATACTCATCGTGAGAACAGAAGAAATGATGGACCGTGTTCTAAAGAATTTGTTTTCCCTGTTCAAGTTACGAGGGTATGGTTGGGATGGTAATCAATAAGGACGGCCGAGGCAAGGAAACTGTGACCCAAGGAGCAAAGGGACGCCCGCGTCAAACACAATCGCAGCTCAGTTACGTCACGTCGCAGAACGAGGCAGGTAAGAGGGCGTATCTCCCGGCAATGTAGAGTTACGACCTAGGCCCGACCAATTCCGACCACGCTGTCGGCTCTCGTTCCCCAAGCGACAGACACATCGCGACCCGAGCGCGGCGTAGTGGCAGGGAGGATATAAACTTAACATCGAGTTATGGCGCGAGACGGACATATAAAACGCCTGATTCCAGGGACCGTGATCTGAAAACTGATACGCCAAGACGAGCAGGCCACTCCGTGATGCGAGCTCGTTCCGCGAATACAAATTTTTTTTGGGACATAAAAAAATAAGTGAAACTGCCGACGATAAAAGTTGGAAGATAAATTCCCTGCTATTATTTACCACCCCGATTTTTCAAAAGTGACAATTTCGTTTCCTGGAGCTCAAGAAATTTCGGTATTCTACGCCACGTTTTTTCTTGTTTTATAGTACGTCGTAAAATTCCGAGTAATCCAAAAACATGGTATTATTTTAGGATCAAGAGATACATTCTTCACTATTTCTTAGTTTCGAGAAACGATTTTAGGCCTTTCTGTTAACAAAATTTACTACCGCCGTGGTTTTTCACACTTAAGAAAATACATGATTCGCGTCTTGCGCTAATACTTGCACATACATTAACAATGTTCTATTACTGTAATTTTCTTTTATGGAAGAAATTGTAAGAGTTTGTTAATAACTTTTAACTTTTTGTTTTAACGTTGAACTCAACCGTGTTCATTATTATAAAGAACGTTTTTTCATTAGGATACATATGTATTCATTTTCACGGTTTGCGTCTTAGAACTGTTTTATTAAAAAATACATTAACACCTTAATGGTATGTCTTTCAAAGTAACTTTTAAAAAGCAAATTGCGTCCTATGAAATAAATAAGAGAAAATTGCTTACCGAAGTAACTAATTTTCTTTCTTCTAAATACAATTTTAAGATAAACACTTTAATGTATTTGTGCCACTTTACTTGGAAGAGTAATGTGGTGTTAAAATAACAATGAATAGCAGCTACAACTTTGATAATGTTCCATTTGGCGAGGCAGATACTACGTTATACATTTTTTTGTGTAATGTGCAAGTATTACACAGCTACATTTTTCAGAAAGTAATATTTCTCGACAATACAGAATCATTCCGGACAAAATGTGTTAGTTTTGTGTGGTGATAGCCTATAAAAAAGACAATCAAGAATGGTTTTTCATTTGTCCGTAAAGTGAAATATAGTGGAAGTTATGCTACATAGAAAATAAACTTTAAAATATAATTTCCTTAAATATAAAATCAATTACCACTTGATATTAAGCCACAACACTATGGATAATGTCAAACAACGATAGACTAAGTAGGTTTTGATTTTATTTAAATTACTTTGAATTTATTTAGTACCACTTAGATAGCTTTACGGAAAACATATTTTCGAGTTACTTTGTAATAACCACGGGAAATTTAACACACACCGCCCTAAATAATCATCCTGAATATCATATAGTTGTTATATTTTGAATTTAGTTGCTTTCAGACGAATAGTAAAGTATTGAAATTAAAAAAAAATTTTTAAATTCACACACACAATAAAAAAATCAGATAATGGTGACACATATTAATCAGCTGAGAATATGTGGTGCAAAATTTCTCCCAATGATGAGCAGCGCGTATGTAATAATAACACGAATCGGAGACGAAAATAAATCATCGTAAAGGATATTTTTGCTAATTTCGACGTGACATAGCGATTTTTCAACAAAAAAAAAATGCCCTACGTTCACTAGTAACATTAAAGTAATTATATACTGAATCACAGAGAAAAAACTCTTTTAGGAATCCTTTAGAATCATTGTCCACCAATTACCGTAGCCCTTAAAATTTCGTAGCTCTCCTCTTATACTGCTGATGCATATTAAGAAGAACGGTATTTCTTTTAACGAAACGTTTTTAGCGGCGTAATCTAATTCCGAAAGGAAATTTGCGTACTAAGCACGCGATTTCCTCTGGAAACTGTCGACACCGCAGTAAGTATCAAGAGCCATTAATCATTATCCGTGCCTGAGGGATGGAAACTTGAAGGAATGGGTACACGCTTTTCGTTTTATTCAGGAAGTAAAATGGAAAAAGAGGAGGAGAATATTGCCTCCATTTTCAGAGGATTTTTAAAACAATGAAGTATAGAGAAAAGATTTTTGTCGATGTCTAGACAAAGTAGTAGCAACAAGGAAAAACAGGCCAGCCAATGGCCCCGTTTGCCACGTTCGAAAGCAGAGAATGACATCCTCAGCGAATAGAACACACAACATCCTATACAGGGTGTGACAGAAGTGATGGTCAATAATTCACAGATGGAAAGTACTGGCCAAAAGAAGCTACAAATGTCCAATAAACATGGGTCCGGAAATCAACCGTTGTCGAGTTCTCGTAACAAGTCGAACTGGGAACCAACTCCAAACGCGTTTGGATTCCTAGGTAATTACGCTGGTATCACAAGGTATGGGCTCGCCTATCAGGTTGTTGACGCATGCGCAACTACTCCCCTCGCTCCCTACATGCACTATGCCGTACAGACAATCAGTTACGAAAGTAAAGGCACCATGGGCTGAGGTTACACTAACGAAGAGTACGCTGACATACACTTTATGTATGGCAAAGCTAATGGCAGTGCACTTCAGGCTGCACGATTGTATGAAAAAGCTTTTCCTCGCCGCAGGCAGCCTGACAGACGTACATTTACGAGGTTACATCAGCTCCTTCGAGAAAGTGAGAGTTTCGCACATCATGTACGAGAAGGTAGACCCAGATCCATAACACCTGATGTTGAGGAAAGGGTGTTAGACATTGTACACGAATGTCCGAGTACTTCAACAAGGAGGATTGCTATCCAGGAGCGCATGCTGAGTCATATGAGCGTGTGGTGGATTTTACATCGGCAATTACTGTATCCATATCATCTCCAGCGTGTGCAAGCTCTCAACAATGCAGATTTCCCTCCTAGAGAGAATTCCTGCCAATGGATGCAACAACAGTGTACTTTGAACCCCCTGTTTGTAAGCAGTATTCTGTTCACAGATGAAGCTGGGTTTACCCGTGACGGCATTTTCAACTTCCATAACTGTCACATTTGGGCCGATGTCAAATTTAATGCGACACACGTGTCACGACATCAGCAACGTTTTTCGTTGAACGTCTGGGCCGGACTGCTCGGAGACCGCATAATTGGACCACACTTCCTACCACAGAGACTAACCGGAGATCGGTACAGGCAGTTTCTGCGTACTGTACTTCCAGATTTGCTTCATGATGATGATGTTCCACTGAACCAACGCCTGAAAATGTGGTTTATGCATGACGGTGCTCCAGCACATTTTCAATTACGTGTGCGCCGGCTTCTAACTCGACGGTATGGCCAACATTGGATAGGTAGAGGAGGACCTGTGCCATGGCCTTCAAGGTCACCGGATTTAAATCCCATGGATTTCTGTGTGTGGGGTCATGTCAAAAGCCTGGTCTATGCTACTAAGGTCAACTATATTGAAGAATTACGCTTGCGGATTGAAGCAGTCTTCCAGCATTTGCAGAACACACCAGGACTCTCTGAGAGGATTTGCAACTCGTTTCAGAGACGAGTTCAATGTTGCATTCAGACGCATGGGCAACATTTTGAACACCTTCTTGAAAGATTAGATATTCCATGTGTTCCTACATACTGATCAACTGCAACAAACAATGTGTTCTATCTCGACAACGGTTGATTTCCGGACCCATGTTTATTGGACATTTGTGGCTTTTTTGGCCAGTACTTTCCATGTGTGAATTATTGACCATCACTTCTGTTACATCCTGTATAACCATAACAATAAGAAACGTTCATATTATTTCTTACAAAGGAACAGAAAAGAAAACGTGGCAAATGCAACATTTCCTTGTTTTTAAAGAACACTGGAATATCACTGAGTGGAAGATTACAAAAAATATTTGTAGGTTTTAAGGTCCTCAAAAGTTTCGTTCAGAATTTATCTGAAATTTGTCAAATGCCTGTTGTCACCAACAATTTAAAATCAAGAAAACAGTTCACACGAAAATAAGAGCACTTTCCCAACTTCTATATTTGCGATAGTAAGAATAATAAACGAGAAAAAATGCTTGTTATCTTAATATATAAAATAAAGTGTCCTGACACACTCACACACTCACTCACTCATCAACGCACAGCCCAAACCGCTGGACCTAGAACCATGAAATTTTGAGGGAAGCTTCCACATGCACCGTAGGCACCCATTAAGAAAAGATTTTTCGAAATTCGATAATTACGGGGGTGAAAAGGGGTGAAATGTGTTTTAAAAGAATATTTGATATCTCATTAACCGGGAATTCTGTCATAAATTTTTTAACTTCATAATATTGCCCAAATAAATGCCTATTCGTAAATTAAATTAAAGGGGTGAAAAGCCGTAAAATGTGTTTTTCATTAATCCGTAACCTCGTCTAAACCATTTCAGGTAGTAAGGTGATTTTTTTTTTTCAATTATGCTTAAGTAAATATCTAAAATGTACTTTTACAATTTTTCGAAATTCGTATTTTAAAAATCTTAAAAAAATAAAACGTGTTTTTAAATTAATCACACTTATCTCCTAAGCTAGTGGAAATATTGAAATGATTTTTGCTTTAAAATAAATATTACGTAAATATAAAAAATTATTTCAGGATTTTTCGAAATTCGTCCTTGAAAGCTGTTTAAAAAATTTAATTTGATTTCAAATAATTATCTGTACCGCTTATACCGGTTGAGATATCGAGAAGATTTTTTGATAAGAATGAAGCTTATGTAAATATCTACAAATCAAATTGAGGTTTTTAAGAAATTCGAAAATTGAGTAGGTGAAAAGCAGTAAAATGTTAGTCTCCCGAAAAAAGAGAATGATCACGGAGAAATAATTCAACGGTCGTTTCTTTTTGCCAACCTACTCATAAATAAAACCTCTTTGAACTGTAGCAACTACATACGAAATAATTATTACGGCATGCCTTTAACATTCAGTCAGGTATTGTATAAAGTTTGGGGTGTGGGAGGGGTGGGGTTACGGG
Source organism: Medauroidea extradentata (assembly GCA_003012365.1). Classification (NCBI taxonomy): domain Eukaryota; kingdom Metazoa; phylum Arthropoda; class Insecta; order Phasmatodea; family Phasmatidae; genus Medauroidea; species Medauroidea extradentata. The sequence continues at coordinate 9,360 of PNEQ01054607.1, forward strand.
TTCGTATCCCGTGCAAGACTTTGCGATGGGAATTACTATGACATCATACGAGCATATTGCGCGCGCTCTTACACTGAGCTAATACACTTCACTGATATTGAGTACGCTAGCTGTTAAATGCCTTCATCACATATTTTATCCAGAATTACTATTAACATTACATAATTTTACGCGGGCAACGCCGCAGCCGGCCAGCTAGTTACATATAAATGCGAAAAACTATTTGGGTACGAGTTACTAAGTTACAGGAAAGGTACAAAATTATGAAAAATAAAATGCCAACATAACCGTAAGTGATAAGAAACGAAAGCATATTTAGACAAAATTGTAATAATCCCACGTACATTTTTTTTATGTAGGCCTAGGATAGAATTGAATGTTTCCCTTGAATAACATTAGTACTGATACTTTTGCAAGAAAAGAGTAGAAAACGAGAAACCATTGTAAGTTATTTGTTTCCCTACGTTGATTGTTAATATAATTTTTATACAAAGGGTAGTTTAAATAATAAAATATTAGTTTTGGGAATTATTGTGCATGTTACAGTTGGCATTACCTTATGAATGCGAATTTACTAATCAGTGGAATTACATTACAGCTGGAAGCAGTACTTTATCTGGTGGGCTGTAATCTTTGTCATTTGTTAGTTACAACCTTGTTCATGTGAATTACAAATCATTCTAGTTATACAAATGTTGTATCTTCCAGTACATAGTAATTAATTGTTAAGGGTGTTGAGTATCATATACCCCAGAGATTTCATTTTGTTTTAGATTACTACATGACTAAACTGCTGTTAAAGACTCCGTATCACACATATCCAATTATCAATGTTTGCACTTTAATCGCGCATGTTCACTCAAGGTAACGCAACCCTTGACCATGTTTGTTGAACAAACCTGCTAGCTGGAAATCTGTAATAACTACGTTAGTAAAATTACCTACTCTGTTCAGTTCGGCAAGCCTAGCTTTGCAATGCGGCAAATACGCTCACAGTCATGTGTAAATCTGTTAGGCGCATATAAAGGTTCGTGGAAAGCCTTGCTACCGCGGTGGATGGGAAAAGTCCCGTGGGCGTACACGCGGCAAAATAAACACGGTTAGAACGAAACTCGGGGGAGAGGTAATCTAATTTCACACGGCGGAGCTCCCCATTAGCAATGTGACTGCTACGAATGTGACCCCTTTCCTTTCTGTCTAACGAGGACCAGAAAATTTAGTCAGGGCAACACTTTCGCATGCTGATGCTAAGAGAAGAAGCGAAACTCAGCTTTGTGGACACCATAAACACTTCTAAAAGGGACGTCCAGTCGATGTTTTCCACTTATCGGAAATGCTTAAGATCAGGATTCGTATCATTGCTGGGTCGAGAATGCGGGAAAAGTAGTTTGCTTATAGTCTCGATTAAAAATTTGAACGCAAAATTCAACAGAAATCTACTTACGTAGGTGGTTGAAGATAAACTGAGCCTTTTAAAAAACCTAGTTACTTTTTTCCTGTCAAATAATATATCGTTTTAAGTAACACTTAAATGCTATCAAAACAACTTAAGTAACAATCAATATGAACTAACTCAAAAGTTAACATCTGGTGTCACAATAAATAGTATTTCGAAATTAATATTCCAGAGACCGTGGTCTTCACAAGTTCTGACTTTATTACGAACCATCAATAGTGATATACATGTTTCTGATCTATTTAGTTTGCTTCAATTAACATACACATATAAAAATGCCTTGCATACTTAAATAATTAGAATTACTATGAACATAAATTGGAGGTCGTTTTACGTACATAAAACCTAGCTACGAAATGTCCGTAATGTGTTCAAAAACATCGTTAGGTTGGCTAAAATTACAAACTTGTGATAAGATGAAACCTATAGAGTTACGTGATTCCCGTGTGAAATTTTCATTAAATGAATCAATCAAAGTAAGGAAATTTGACTGCCGGAATTTCGTTCTCGAATATTACTATACACTGCCAAAACGATAGTTATCTATTTACATGTATTGGTTTTGACGTTATTTTATAAAACCGTTATTCGTAAACATGACGGCGTTTTTATTTCAGCATTACTTGCTGTTTACTCCAACAGAAACTCTCTCTCTCTCTCTCTCTCTCTCTCTCTCTCTCTCTCTCTCTCTCTATATATATATATATATATATATATATATATATATATATATATTGATAAATTTCCTCGTGGAATATGTTTACAAACCGAAGTGAATTTTCTGAAAGCCAATGAGAATTTCTTAACTTCTTGTGACCCTCCTGCTTGTATACAAACACAAAGTTGCACAGTTTTAGGAGCTTCCAATAGTTTAGTCGTAAGAAATTAAAAAAAATTAAATGCATTCTATGTGTCTAAACGAAGACGAAATATTTTAGATTCAGTGTAATTTAATTGGATTCAATATAAGAATTAAAAAATTTTCTCACAATAGCAATAGTAAAACATGTGAAGTAAAGTAAAGTAATGATAACTTAAAAGCATAACTTGGATGCGTTCTCCGGACAAAAATTCTAGGTATTCTAATCTAATTGCTGTATTAAAGATACTAATTTTTTTAAAGACAAGTTTGAAAATAAAATTAAATGGCCTATTAAATCGTATTTAGCAGGAGTACAATAATAATTCAACATACTTCACATTCTTAAAAGCAGCTAAGCAGAATATAAGATCGTTTCAAGTGATTATATTACAAATATGTATAGCTCTCGGTATTCACTTGTGGTAAATATCGAACATAAAAGGCAGTATTTTATGGCAGTTGGATAACTGAGATGTCGTGAAAACTCTCTGTTCGAGTTGACTTCGTTTGCGGCGAAGTAAACTGACGTCGTTTCAGGCGTTATTTACGGCCAACCTATTCCGCGAATGAACAAAGCGAATTCATTGATAGCTTATTATGTCCGTGATGCCATCATCCCATATCACATAATCATATTTCATGGAAGGTGACGTCCATAGCACATAATCCTACCCACACCCTGTCTACTGCTATGATTTGAGTGAAATCGCCTACCTCCGGCATTATTGATGGCCATTTATTGAACTCTTCCCGGAACTGTCAATTACTTTTAAATTACAAAATATAGTTCTAAGTTGATAAATTCAAGGAGTAATTTAGAAGTAACAATAAATATGCTTCGTATTTGAAATTCGATTAATTCTTTAATATGTCAATACATTTAAGAAATTATGACTTTTCTGTCGTAGTAAAATTAATTACATCGAATTAATTTTTAATACGTTATGTCGAAATGTATATTTTATTTGATGCTGGATCTTACCCATAACTAAAACAAACCAACCAAAATATGATAATTCAAACTTAAGAAAAGAATATGGAATGTTTTAAATGCATACTTACAATATTAATCGTTCTAAGAAATTTTAAACTTTAAGTAAAGTGTACATAATATTGCCATTTTATAATGAGATAAAATTTTAAGAGTGAGTTAAATAATGTTTTTTAGTACATCACGACATTGTGTGCTAAATTCCTTGCAAGTCCTCCCATAAAATAATAAAGAACAATTTCAATACTGCAATGTCGCAGAAAAAGTACGATGCAGGAATGTTTGAAAAAAAAAAAAAAAAAAACCTAACATATCTTAAGTTGAACATTAACAGGAACAAATAACTAATGGTAAACTCTTCTTTTGCTTATTCGTTCTTATTAAAGAAATAAAGAATTTTGTAATAGCGAATTTTATGTTAATATACTTAGTGTGTCTGAAGTTAGCATTTTAGTGAACTCATTTGCAAACATTCACATAGAGTTAAGGGCGTTCAAGTGGGGAAAAATTCATAATTTTATATTTGTATAAAATAGTGTTAGTTTTGTAGACATTACTTCAGAGAACATTAACATCTAACGGAAAAAAATTAGCTCATCTAGTTTTCCCGTAATGTCACTTCAAAGTCAAAATTTGCATATTTTTACTTCATACAAAACTTGAAAACCAGTAAATATAA
>PNEQ01054608.1:0-13347 GCA_003012365.1 Medauroidea extradentata
GCAAGATACATACACAACAAGAAATTCCAAAATGGAATCGGGTCAAATAGAAACAAGGAACAAACAGATAATAAATGAAAATAATAACAAATAAAATAAAAAACCAAGTAACATGCGACACAACGATGAGATGAAACAAAAAACACAGCAAATATCAGACACGAACAGAAAAATAACAAAAAGACACAACAAATAGACGTGACAAAACGCAACAGGTAACAGACATATACAGAAAAGACAAACGACACAACGAAGAGACGAAACAAGACACAGTAGTTTTCCAGACAGACAGTGTTACGACGTTTCGGGAACTGGAATCTGTTCCCGTCATCAGGTAGACACACAGGGTTCAGGAACACGAGTGCGACTGATGAGGAGACTGGAAAAACCATGGGTTTATATATATATATATATATATATATATATATATATATATATATATATAAACGCTGCTAAACGTATTTTTATTATTTTTATTTTTTCACATTTTAAGCATTAATGCCGTCATCTCTTCCTTTTCTAAATTTCTATTTTACAGGCAAGTTCAATAATATGGGCAGTTTATACATCGTCGATTTCGCTACCGTAAATTTCTATATATTGGAGCTTTCACTAAAACAATTATATCGAAACTATCAAAACAACGGTGGTTTTGATAATATTGTAATACCGACCTACGAGTGTTTACCAAGTATGATACATGTTAGGTTTTTTTTTCTTCAATACTGATGTCAATATTTAGAACTATCAAACAGCCATACTGCTAGTGGTGACATAATGTATACTGTTCAAATGTCATGCCTTTACAGTAATTTGGTAAACAGCTAATTCTTTACCGTCGCAATATACGAATTAAAGATTCTCATTACATGAAATATGAGAACACAAGATTAAACATGCCACCACTTTGTCTACTTTAGCTTGGTAATCTTCATACTTTTTACTATAACAAAATGCTGGGATAGTTTCAAATAGAATACTAGACTTGTTTACTTTCCTACAATCTTCCAAAAACACGTATACACAATTACTGCCATGCTAAGGCAAAAGGGCATATCTACATTTTCGGTTAGTTGAGATACAAAGGAGAAACGTCATATCTACACTTTCACCCACTTACTACAGCAGTAAAAATTGCGTAAATTTTATGCAAATATAAACTTTCAATTAAGCTTGAAATTTTTGATTAAGGATGGCATGTAATACAACAGAAAAACACATTTCTTGAAACATAACCATTGTGTTAGATACGACCTTTTATCTAAGCAGGGCAGAATACCTGATTTCAAATTAACGATGAAAAAATATTTCATGTCGTCTGCGGTAAATTATGTCGTTGACAGCACACAACACACTCCACCCCACGTCACATTGCAAACAATTATTTGCATGGTGGCGTATACTAAAGCCTAAGCTACAATGGACATTAACTTACACATATATAGTTATTGTGATAACGTCGTAAACACAAACACACGAACCTAGATAAGCTTAGTAATAAGAGTCACAAATTTAACTGAAATAGTTTTGAGGAAATTTATGTTGGTATAGTTTGCGGCACGTACAGAAATAAATATGGCGTAATATTTTAATTCTTAAATGCACCTAAGATTTGTCATACAAAATTATTTTCGGCTACACTGTGGCAATTGCTACTTAAAAACACTCCAACTCTGAAATAAGAAATATGGCAGTCATTTTCTGAACAATCAGGCCCGACGCTAGCTGTTTATTCTCTGCGAATTTACAGTCTCTCATGCGACGCGACAACATATTATCACATTCAGAACTTCTGATTAGCCAAAGCTTCCACACAGTATCAGTATCAAGCAAAAGTTGAATAAAATTCAACTTTTCTTAAGGCGGCCGCCTCGAACTGCGTGCCGCACGTTCGGAGTTAAATTTTTTTTCTCAGAAACCAGTCAACGTGCGTCCACAATGTTTATCTGCAAAAAGAACACACACTTTAGACTACCTGTGCAAATGACTTAAGACACAACGCACATCGAAAGCATTATTTCAAAGCTAAAATCGGATTTTTCAGACATCTGTTTCTCAAGACATACGTACCGGACTCGTTCAAAATTCAGGCCCAGAACTAAAACGATTTTTGATGCCGTGACGGGTTCAATTAAATGAATGGATTACCGCTTTTAGTCCTACAGCATAAACGTAATGGCGGAAACACTGCCGGTGTGTTTACGACTTAGGGTGTAGAGGCGATGTAACAATACATGTGCAGGCCGGCGTCGCTTGTAGCGTGGGGTTTTCCCCTGACACACACTCAAACATATCCTTCACGACTAAAACTTGCCTCGCGTAAATACATACCTCTACGTACGATTGTAGCTAGTCTGTGTGATAGGCTACGTGTTTAAAACTGTGTAAATAAATGCTTATGTCAATTGTAACCTAGACTTAACAGTGTGTGACAGAAAAATAAACGCATAAACACAATTTCAGATCTACACGTTTTTTAAAAGTCAAAATGGAAAAACTACAAAACAAAAACGAAAGGTAATGATATTCGACAAATTTATGAGCAAACATTTACCCAGAATCACGCATTGTTAACAGTGATTATATCGGTGTCCGGGATCGTACCTCAGAAATACATTACTCAAGGAAAAGTTTTGCTCAGAAAGTTGGTACAAACTATCGTCAAAGTTTGTTGTTTGTTAATTTTTGCACATTGGCTTCGAGAATCCACAATTCTAAACTGATGCCTTTAGTGATAAATATGTATATAATTTTCTTGTATTTTTATTTTCGAGCCATAACATTTATTCTAGTTGTATTTTCAAAATTTTCTCATTGCCAATATGTAGGATATATTCTTGCTAAACTGCTTGACATAAACAATAATGAAATATTTCATTAATTTGTCATGCGGAATCATTACAAGGTTAACTTTCAAGAATGATTACTAGTTCAATGTAAGATGAACATATAACACTACAATGATCTCCAAAATTCATTACAAATATATTAAGCCTCAACATTTAACAACCAAATTAGAACAGAAGATATTGCAGAAAATCGATGAATAAAATTTAGCATGTTGCTCTCCCCCTTGAATGGTTTTTGAAGAAGCAAGGAAGGAAAGAAGACGAGGTGAGGTCATGTGTCAGCGACCCAGGAAGTGTTTTTGGTAATTATTAACGCCGTGACGCAGCGCAGGTCAAGGAGTGCTCGATGTTCCGGCTCGGCGACTCATAAAACGTGACAGTTATCGATTGATGTTTACCGGTTCACGCCTGACGTGAACAAGACGCCAGTGTCGCCTCCAGTGAGTCACACAAGGCAAACTGCGCCGTTATCTCGCGTAGCTATATGCTCTATATAAGACGTACCGACGCGACTTCCGAGTTGTCGCCATCTCGCCTCCACTCCAGGTACCATTGGACCCCGCACAAAAACGCTGCATGCGTTGGAAAGCAATAAGGTTTACAGGGGCGAGTGAGTTTAATCGTGTGGGTGAACATAATTGGCGCATTCGAAGCCAGAAGTGCGGAGCGGAAGCGGTAATGACGACATGAGTATGCGCATCACGCCTCCACCTTTCCTCCTATGCGCAGTCACTTCTCGCCGACAACTTTCCTCTACGAGCCATTCAGTGGTCATCTTCCATTTTATGGCGTAATATCTTAGATAAATGTGTTTTGTGAGCGCCTTTATCTTTTAAAAGATTCTTAGCCAAGATTTTCGTGTCTAAAGAGGACAACAAAACACCCATTTTCGCAATTTTCGGGAACGTTGAAATTAATTTCCATGGTTAAATGAAGGAGCTGAAATGTGTATACATATGCGTAACGTTCTTTGATTGATATTCTAAGCAGACATTACTCACGGCTGAGCAGTTTTGAAACAGACTAGTAAAGGCCGAAGTTCTGCACGCCTTTCAACAGTTTGGGCAGCCGACCACCTTACGATGCAGTGGTGCGTGGCAAACAGAAAAAAATTTAAAAAATAAAATTAAATTTGTGACGAAATATGTCAAATTTAACTAATATTTTTTTAATTTAAAATTAAGGGTATTGGTAGAACCCGGAAAAATTCGCGGATTCAATTACCTGCATGTTAGAATGTACTGTTCTGTGTATACTCAAGCCCCGACCATTTACAGGACTTTAATGTGCATATGATAACGGATTCTAGCATGCAGGTCGTTGAATCCGCGAAATTTTCCGGGCCGTAGGTATTGGACTTTGCAACCAGCTCCTGAACACCTTGCACGGTCCTGAGAGAAGTGGAAGGTGCCAACCCCACGCAGGAGGCCGTCAATAGCACATGTAACGCCTCAGGATGCTCGAGACATGGTGACGGTATTACGGGGCATTCCGACACTGCTGGTGAGCACTGATTTTATTGATACTCTGTCAAGTGTTCATCAGCAGTAACGGAACCCCATCAGTAATCAGTAATTATTTTATCATCGTCGGTTATCGGAGAGTTAAGGAACGATTGGCAGCTATGAACTGCAATAGTCATAGCTCGATACACATTAAATGCAAATATTGAAGGGATAACTGGTATAAATATCATTAAAGACTGGCTATTAGAATTAAGTATCAGATGTTTTTAGTATCACAAATCACTGGAATATAAAGCAGGCTATAATTGCAGTACAAAGTTTGTTCAAGTTTTGTTGTACTCTGTAAATAGTACTATGTGATAGGGATTATAGTAGGATGATTAGGGAGAATTATTGTATATTTCGTATTTTGGACTGGGAGATGATGAGAGGAGAGACAGAGTAGTCGCCCACACATCTGGAAACATTTGGAGCTGTGTAGCAGTCAACAGTGACGAAGTACCAGTCGGCCCCTCCTGCTGCCTGCCCGAGGCTGCCAGGGGGTGGGGATTTGAAAGGCAAGCTAACAGCCAAGTCTCCCAACAGTTTAATTTAAATTTTAAGTATTTATATATGTTTTGTCATAAGTATAGATAATTACAGGAAATAATGATGTAAAAATGAGAGAAATGGAAACTATGATTTTTTAGTATATAATCACCACGAAATAGGGTCGTAATCGCCCGGATTCGGAGCAGTGCCGGAAAGCCGGGAATTTGAAACAAAGCTCCTGATGGGCTGGAGGGAGCCGCGTCAGAAATCGCTGTTTGGCGTGTGTGCCGGCAGTGGGACTCAGCTGCGGACGGACGCGTATGTCCGTGTCCTGCGGGTCCGTGTCTCGGTAGGCTACCAGAGGTACGTTGCCAAGAGTCTTTCTTACGGGTTTAATCACATCCGATTGTCGGGCAAAGGCGATTAGACGACAGCCACTGTGATCACAATCCGTAGGCCGAGAAGCCAGTTTTGTGGCCTGAGTGCGGTGCGGGAGGTCATTGTTCGATTCCTGCTGCGAATAAGGGCGTTTACGACCATGTGGAGTGGGGTGTCGTATAAAATTAATATCACTCGTTTCAATTAGTAGTTTGAACCTATATTGATGCTCGGGAAATAAGTGTTGAGTGATTGGTCACTTACTGACATTGACTGGTGATCTAGAGTAAATTAAAACTGCTAAGCTAGTCGAGGCAATTCATGGACGGTATATATTTGATCAAAACCTACATGAACTAATTAATAAATATAAAGTAACTGCTCTCGAAAGGAAGGGGGCAAAGCACAGAACATTTAAATAGAAGAAAACTAGTTCGTGAATACGAATTTAACCAACAAACACAATTTACTTACCGATTTAATAACTTAAATTTTTATCAGAGTAATTATACTTCACAAAATTATCCGATAATATGCCTCTGAGAAAAATATCTATTTAATTTCAATGTTATTTTTCAATGGCTTCTTTGGACAAATAATCTTCAAGAAATATTTTTATGTGTAGTAAATGTAATCTTATGTATAATCATGATTATTTGAATAATTATAAAAGTTTCTAGAGACCAGATATTTTGAATCTCGCGCAGATGTCCGTTTTCACACTGACACTACACTACCTCCTGAGCTGCTGTGGAATCATTAGTCACGTAGTCTCGCATGAGGAGTCAGCCGTGAACAATTCTCAGTGACCATCAATTCTCGCTAACAGTATGTGAATAATAACTGACATTACTGAAACCACTGTCCAGTGAAATAAGTGAGTATCGGAATGCGGTATTAGAATTGGCCATATTGCCATAGTGGTCTCATACGACGGACAGCGGCAAAACGTTCTCCCTCCTCCTCCCGACCACTTAACGGAGCATGGTACATAATTCAGCGCTATAGTATTACCTTAAAATTCTAGCTTTCTCAAAACCAATTTTTAAAAAAATAAGAAAAAAACAGCAAATATTAGACAATAGGTTTAACCAACTTTCTCAACAAAATTTTTTTAGAGTAACGTATTTCTGAAGAACAATCGCTGACACCGAAATTTCTTACATTTAATCCCGGCGGAATAGATTATGCTTAAAAAATGCATCATTTTGGGTAAATGTTTGCTCATCAAGTTGGCTAATATCATTACCTAGGTTCGTTGTTTTGGAGTTTTTCCGTACTGACTTACAAAACACGTAGATTTAAAATGTTTTTGTGTTTATTTATCTACCACACATACTTAAAGGTGCGGAACAGAGGAATATTCTGAAGACCAAGCGGTCAATAAGGGCTGGTCTCAGTAAATAGAGTCCTATGTAATTGCCATTTTTCTTTTGAAAACATCTGTGAAAAATAAAAGTTTACGCTGTCTGCAGCCGAAAGGTCGTTACCGCGAGAGAACGAAAGTTTGTGTAAGTTTGCAAGTCACTTCGCTGCGTTCCTCTTAAGATGGTAGAAATGCTGGCGTGGGTCGTTGTCACCCGCAAGTGACCATAATTGGGAAAATAAAAATTTGTTTGATATTTTAGGAAAGATTCGAACTCTTTTGTCTTCAGGAGTTGTGACCGAGGGAGAGGTTTCTGCGTATGGAGGGCTTGGCGAATTCGGAACTACTCTCCATCGTTTAGTCGCACTTTGCTGAGGCTGGAGACGTAAGTACGAGCTGGTCGCAAGTGGGCTTAGTTCCTTAAGGGCGCAGTTTACTTCAGTTTTCAACATCTTTATTTATTTTTATATTTGTACGTGATATTTTTACTTATTTTAGACATAATTGTGATCAAATCTTCCTCTTAGGAAATTTTTGTATCTCTCATAGTGTTTGCGTAATGAGTCGTAAACTTCAAAATTTTGCACTTTACGGTTTTAAGTACGCCAATAAAACCAACTGACATACCAAACCGACAAAATTCACAGAGTATAGCAATGTTGTAGGCAATGATTTGACACATATAAAAACAAAAAATAAAATACTTTTGTATTTGATAAAAAAAATTGCTGAATTTTGAAATGAATATTTAAAAAAATATCAAATTTTTTTAGAAATACAAAAAATTATTATTTTTTGATTTTATATATGTCAAATAATAGCCTACAACATTGTTATATAGTGTGAATTTTTTCAGCTTGGTATGTCAGTTTGTTTTAGTGACGTACTTAAAACCGTAAAGTCCGAAATTTGACTTTTACGACTCATTACGCAAAAACTATTATGAGAGATACAAAAATTTCCTAAGAGGAAGATTTAATCACATTTTACGTATAAAATAAAAATAGATGGTATGTATATATATATATATATATATATATATATATATATATATATATATATATAAAGACATTGAAAACAGGTAAACTGTGCCCTTAAACAGCCGCAATCCGCGAACATTTTTTGCTCGCCTTTTGATTTTTTATTACCACACAGACCACGCCTCTTAAGGGGGAAGTTCACCCAAAAATATATTGGTTTATATTTTTACGAGATATGCTTTGTTTTGTATACGCATTTGTGACGCATTTACTTTAAAAAATCAGAAATTGGATGATTTTTTTTTTATTTTAAATTCAATAATTCATGGCGGGTTTTTACACATGTATAGCCCGTGACACTGTTCTTCAGTGTAAATTAAATTGGTTTTCGACAACGTTTTATGGACATTTGGACTATGACATGACATATTATCCAAAACTATGAACGTTTAAAAAATTAAATTACAATAAAATAGTTACAATGTATGTCTACAAAACAAACCATCCCGTACAAATACAAAAAGTTATTTAAACAATTAAAATTTAGGTTGGACTTCACCACCCCCCCCCCCTAGGTCGCTACAACAAGCAATGCGCTGTAACGAAGCAATGTATTATTTACTTATTACATTTCACATTATCTGTTCAAAGTCTTATCGTAATCAATGAGGAAGAGAATGAAAGTTGCCTAAAGTTAAACGTTTTTATAGAGATTTTTATTTTTTGTGACAATTATTTTATAGTAATTCTACAATCGTCACTGTAATCCACTTTAAATTTTATTCCATACACCTTAAACACATTACTAGTACCACAAGAAATAATCACAATAATTAAATTCTTTCCTTTTTGTAGTTGTACAAACATGTATGTTCTGGAGAGTTTAATTAAAACAATTACTAAAAATTTTAAATACACATTATGCAACTTTAAAAAGTGTTGATAAAAATAATGTACACTGTAACACAACATTAAAAATGAAATACATAACATGCACCACCTTAAAGAGGTATTGTACAAGAAGTAATTTTCCGCGTTTGAAGCTCAGAGACTACGAATAACAAAGTGCTGTACAACCCTCTAAATTCCTCTCCGAAAAGTTCAGTTTCGAGTTATGACTAGTACACAGTAAGAAACATGAGTAGCACAGAACGACCAACAGAATCCTCTATTTCTCCCAAGCGCCGAAAAAAATACATGTTCTATCTTATGAATTCATTCGAGGTCCACTTTGCATGAGAAATTCTCGTGCGTGATTTAGTCTGAGGTTGCCATCTCGTGTGAGTTTTGCACGTACCATGCATCGAGTAGAAAGCCACCCGCCTTTACGCGTTACAGGCTTATAGGCTGTTCACTATAAACTAAGCACTCAGCTAAACTTGTAATTAACTAAAATATGTTTTATTGGGCCAATAGGCGTTAACTTTTGAGAGTGTTGAAACGTTTACACTGATTTTTAGTTACATGGAAGTCCTCGTATTACAAATAGTAAAGATAACTGCAAAACGGCAGAAAGAAAAATTTATACAGTGCTCACTTTATCGTGAACGGCATTTATAGAAGTGAAGGAGCTATAACGGCAACCTTCAAACGCGCGTCAAACACATCATCACCAAAGAGGCCAAGCACTGAACTAGCCTGCAAGATTATCGACATCCATTTTTACAATGTGAGCCGGTCAACATCGCTCTTGGCACCGTACCTCACACAAACACATGGTACGATGACATTTTACATGCACAATGTGGCAACATAGCACTTCCCAGATATCTTACTACTACTGTTCTTACCTGCATACTATGGATGCAGGTTAAAATCCCGAGGAGTCCAAACACCATTCTACGTTTACTTTACGTTACATACATAAAATAATACATGGACGTGGAGCGCAAGAAGGGATTTTGTCCGTACAGTGTTGCCACATTGTGCACGTAAAACGTCGTACAACACTTTGCCACTTACATTTCCGTCTTCAATTTAGCGCAGGATTCGAGTGGAGAGCTTATTATGATGATGTTTCAGGGCAGCCTGTATACGAGATTACAGATCATTTCCGAGCGTTATTCTTTCATTAGAGCATTTTCGATGCATAAATTGTCACACTGGATGCCTTCAACCAACTTCGGCAATCTTCGGTGAGTTTTTTTATATTTTATTTAATAGACCATACCTTACTAAGAGGTATGGAAAGGTAAGATGTCGATCGATTGACTGGAATATTCAATCGTCGATAAAATCGGAACTACTCATAATTCGATCGTATTTTTGCCGAGTAGATATTCTAATAGCGGACGTTTATTTATATAGCACTGGGCGGTAGTATGCTTTGCTTTCAAGTAAAAAATTAAGGGCGGTATTTTTAAAAATAAGGGATTTAAACCATAAAATCCATAGAAAAAAATAACATTTTGATTTTAAAATAAGTTTACTTTACGAAAACCTCTGCGCGATTGGTTTACGGATGTTAAAAAATTATTTTAAAATCAAAACGCTAATATTTTTGAATTTCTGTTATAAGGACGTTCACGTGTCAAAATTGCAAATGTTTAAATTTGTACGACATAGTGTTTGTTTTTATAGACGTTACTTGTGACAACAATTTCCCCTTCTAACATTGTTTTAGCGGTCATAGTCTTACCTGGGCGGCATGTCAAAGCCGAAATTTGCAAGTTACGGGAACACACAAATAAAAAACCAACTTACTCAAATAAAATAATTTAAACTGAAATCAGATATTAAGCATGTACATTGTTGCAGCGTACTACGAAAAAGTGTTTGTATGAAATACTTCTAAGCGTGTGTTGGATATCTGTAAAATAAAACACATATGCTTCTGTGTTTTGTTTCCTAGATATGTTTAGAAACATGGCTAAAAAAGACTTTTCCGAACTGCTGCCACGTAAAACTACCAACCGGGATCGTAAAACAAAAATAGAGACGCACGCGCTGGACTTTACCACGAACTTTTCGTAAATAACATAGTAGGATTATTGCTTAAAGTCACACAGGAAAATGCCAACGGCCAAAACATTGCATGCCGTGTTCGCGTACAGCGCATAAAGGCGATACGGTTGTTGACACACGAGCCAATCTAGACCTTATAGCGTGTTTCATTACCTCAGACGCGGAATCTAGCTCCTGCTGTATAGGGCTCTTGAAACACACAAACTCCTTTGTATTTTTTAAAACATCTTAAAAACGATAATTTTCCTTGTTTTTGGCAATTTCTTAAAAAAAAAAAAAAAAATACAAAGGAATTGTTGCGAGTTTTTAAAACGTAAGTCGGTTGGTTTTTGTTATTTGTGTGTTCGTGTAACTTGCAAATTTTGACCGACATGCCGCTATGAGAAGACTTTGAGAGCAAAAAAATGTTCACAAGTGAAAAATGTAGTCGCAATTAAAGTCTAAAAAACTAACACTATATCGTACAGATATACAATTATACATTTATGTCACGTGAACACCCTTAATGAATTACATACAGGTAAAGATCAGGGGCGTCATTCCAGGTTTTTCTTGGGGGGGGGGGGAGATTTTTTTTGGCGAAAGTGACCTTGTTGCATCTTTTTTTATTAATTAAGCATATAAATTAGAAACTTTAATAATAAAAACTTCAGTTTAATATACTTAAGTTAGCATTACTTAAATAATATAGGCCTAATACAAAAAATATATTTCATACACTTAAAATTCTAAATCCAGGCCGGGGGGGGGGGTATTTCGCCCCCCCCACATCGCCCTTCTAAATGACGCCCATAGTAGCTCGAGCTACAAGGGCCTGACACAGAAAGCAACAACGCTACATGAGGTGGGGGTGGTAGGTGGAGACGGTATGTCACGTGCCACCTGTCCGGCCCTGCCTCGGGACATCCCCCAGGGATCAGCGGGCAACACCCTACCATCGACGCAGAAGCCAGATAAGTCCGGACCACGCAAGGTATTGATCCAGGCGGTGCGCGCGCCGCCTTCATGCCGCCAGCTGGGCCCGATGATAACCAGGCGTCTGCATCACTTGTCCTCGCAGTTGCCATGACAACCACCCACCACAAACCCACGCGTCACGCCGGCGGCCCGGCCACACAAGACAAGATAGGCCCGACCCGGTCCTTCAGTGCTGCGAGTCGGCATGTAGTCTGAGCAAAAAACAGGGCGTGTACATCCGCATGAGCTAACTAGAAAAATTATTATTTTACTCTCAAATAATTTTATTGCTTAATATACAAAAATATTCTACGTTTAATATGGAGCCCAAAATCTACGTTGGAACTTTTTTTTCGATTATTTTGGTTGGTTAATAACACCCATTTAAAGTATATAATTATAGTTCTCAGCGTAAAAGTAATAAATCCATCAAATCTAACCAATAATTTATTACAACTTATATCTATAAAATAGCTTTTAAATCATAAATAAATGCTCATTATTTCAGCGTCATAAGATTGTACAAACACAAACATTAGTGACCAAATCCAAGGCTTTTGTGTATTTAATGTTAAAGCGCCGTTGTAAGAAATATTAAGTAATATGTTTGGAAATACATTTACGACAGGTAACTCGAAATTTCAACTCGAGAAATGACACTCCACCTTAAGGGGAAGTATTAGATAATTACTTGTGTTTTTCAGTTTTCAAACCACAACATTTTTTCAGGTTATATTACCAAAATTTTCTCTTCGACAAGACGAAGGATATTTTTCTGACAAAACTACTTGACAGAATCACTTCAAGGGAATTGTAGGTTAACTTTCAAGAATAATTACACATCCAAAATAAGACGAGCATATAATATAACATTATTATGATCTCCAAAATTCAACACAAATATCTCATGCCTCAGCATTGCAACATTTGCCAAAAATATTTTAATACAGAAGTTATTGCAGAAAATCGATAAATATAATTTAGCATCTAACAATCCCCCCTTGAAGGCTCCACCTAGCGAAGTGACGGAGCTACAAGGGAGACTTTAAAGAGACCATCAAATAGCGCACCGCCACTACGAGCAAAGTGCTAACTATATAGGGTGCAAAATTCCTGCCGATTAATATTTACTAGACGACTTAAGTTTTAACAATGATATCTCGTCCTTGTACGAAGTGAGTTTTTTTTCCATGCATTGGCACCTGTGGAATGAAATGACCTATCACTGCCTGGCACTGCCGGGGTGAAGGTTAGGCCGCTCGGCTGCTCAACTAGCGAGACACGTGGAGAGAGTGAGAGAGAGTTTGGTCAGCACTCAACATCGAGGTCTTTAGCGCTGGTGATAGGTGACAGGAAGTGAGTATGGAGCAGCGCTGGAATGAAGGGGCGGGGAAAACGGGAGAACCCCGAGAAAACCCACCAACCACATGTGAAAATCCGGGGACAGACCCCGTCGGGAATTGAACCCGGATCACCTTGGTGGGGGGAGGGCGAGTGATCTGACCACTCAGCCACCGCGGACACCCGAGACATGTGGAATAGTTTCGTGAAAAACTATTAACTAACACTAATACACTGCAACACATTTGAAGCGCGTGGTAAAGTGCCCGTTATGTACTACTGAACTTCGCACGATGTGGATGAGGCGACATTTGAATATTACTGCCGCAGGGGTGCAGTGACAAAAGCACTCGTTCCTCAACAAGGCGATCCTGGTTTGATTCCTGGCGTGGCCGGTCCCCGGATTTTCGCATGTGGGACTCGTGTCGGACGATACCGTTGGTCGGCGGGTTTTCTCGAGGATCTCCCATTTACCCCTCCCCCTCATTCCGGCGCTGCTTCATACTCACAACATA
>PNEQ01054609.1:0-13344 GCA_003012365.1 Medauroidea extradentata
TGAGTGCTCAAAGAACATCTTAAGGTGTAAGGTGTATATTGATGATTTTCAATATTGTTTCACTATAAAATTTAAATAATTTTTTTTAATTGGCCTGTACACTTTGTACCTGTATCCTGTATTGTTTCAGTTCCAAGATATTGTTTACATCATTTAGACCTTTTCTATTGCTTAGCGGTAACGAAGGTCACTAAACAATGGTGAAATTGTTTACGAAAACCTATTTTCTCAGGAAAAAAAACAGTAGTTTCTGCCTGTTATTTATTCTGCATTTAGGCACGAAATATGCCTAAATAGCACCATTTTGCACTTCAAAATCTAAAATTTCCCGGGGGAGGACCCCCGGACCCCCCACTCTGTAGGGGGGTATGGGTGAATAACTAAAGCTGGGCCCCTCCCGAACAAAAATCCTGGCTACGCCACTGCCGCAAATCACAGGCGTGTGATTTTGATGTAACAGTATTATGATTGGCACAAACAGATTAGAGACTGCACTTCAAAAATACACACAGCTAATAACCTTGACGCATAGCTGCATATGTGCACGTAAGTTATTGATACAAAGTGGGGCAAAATTAATTGGATGGCCATATTTATGGGACAATTAATTATTTCTGAACTCAGCAAACAAACAAAAACCCTTGCATTCCTACTGGCTGTTTCGTATCAAAGTTAGTTTTATCAAATTGCATTAATTTCTGGTATAAGCTAGCTGGTATCGCAAAATGCAGCCGAGATAAGCGTGAAACCATTTTATGTAAATTTTGTTCTTGCGTGTGGCCAGTCCGGCAGCAGACCACGCCCATAACACACGTAAAACAAGTGAGTGATATGTATCATGCAAGAAGTGGCTTTCATAACGGCGTTGCATCTTTCAGACAGAACTCTTGTAATTTAAAATTGAACCTTAATAGAATTAAGTACCGGTTTAAAATTTCTCCGCGTTGACGAGTGGGAACAGCGGAGTGATAAGAACCAGAGTACCACGCTTGACGAAAGACATATCGCCTCTATCCACAGCGCACTAAATTGTCGTGCAAGGTTTTCGTGGAAGTCTTTTTCGTATGGGACTTTAAGCGGTAACTACACATTTCCACTTCTGGATAGTATGAAGTAAAGGGCAATGCATGCATCTCGTTTTGCACTTTATGAATTTAGGTAGCATGTTTGGAGTTACAGCAGTAGAAATTATCTTTTTTTAGAGCCAACTTAAGGGGCACGGAAATCATGTATCTAATTAGCGTGCTGAATTTTGAAAAAGTAAGAAGTGTAGTTTCGCTTGTTTTTTCCTGTTCCTAGATAACTGCGATAGCAGTAATTTAAGCTGTTTTCTGTAAAAAAAAAAAATTCTCGTGCCACGTCGCAAAACCGTCCTCGTGCCAGATACCCACGACTCATTAGGCAATATCTCAGTTGTCTTCTTAATTATCTGAATTACTACGTGTTGCAATTATAAACACAGACAAATCCTTGAAGAAAAATACGTATTTCTGTTCATGTGAATGTCCGAACTGAGACATTGCCGATAGTTACTGTAGGCCTGAGAGTAATTTTATAAACGTGGTAGCTACTTGGTTTACTAACGCCTACTTGAGGTATTTTAATTCGAATGGACACTTTGCTACACCTAGAATGTAAAGTTCTCCGTCATTACATACCAACAATATAGTACCGTCAACTGGGTCTAGCTTACTTGGGAGAGAGGAGGTTTAGGACACTTCGCAAGAATTTTCACTACCAATATTGCAGACTTGATTAAATGATTACGTACCGCATTTGCGTGAGTATAATTCCTACCTGTGTTTAACATCTGCCATAATTCTGAACACCAGAAATAAAACAAGTATTAAATATTTATGTATAACACCTATAGAAAAAAAGTGTGTTTATATTAACGTCACGCCTTAAAACATTAATATATAAGATTGAATATTCAAAATTTAATTTTTACGAATTTATACAGCTTTAAAATATTTAAAAAATTTTATCACTTCTCGGGGAGCTTAAAAGTGGTTCGTTGTCTCTGGACAAAGTCCGTAATTTGAGAGGATGTTATACAAGAGATAATTGATAATTACACACACACACACACACACATATATATATATATATATATATATATATATATATATATATATATATATATATATATATATATATACACCGCTTGAATAACATCATCAAACTACAGACTTCGTTTTTTTTGTAAAATGGGACTATTATACACGTGTAACTACAGTATTTAATTTAAGTTGTTTCTTGGTAATGTAAACTGTATGTCATAAGAGAGGGTGACTTTGGATACGAGGGGTGGCATTGGGATATTTCAAAATAATACTTATCGCGTATTTAGTAGTCCTGAATGAAGAAATTTACTTGTGATAGATTCCGATTAATAAATATCTACAATACGTTACATTAATGTTCACTCACAGTTGACAATTATGGAAAATGAAATAGTATAAGCTACAAGTATCTTAGAGTCGTCTTACGTGTCCAAAGTCACCTCCCACGTAAGGTACACATCATTTTTGCTCTTATGGGTAGGGAATTTGTAAATCAGTATATCTATATAGTTTCCCAGGTTACCTCTAGTGACCCAAGCAATCCCAGGTGACGATACATGGTATTACAAGTGTGTTGATGTAATACAGCATTATGTGCATCATTCGTACATAACAAGTTTTCCCTTGTATCTTGTTTAATTCGGTTTTTATTAGCTTCATATATAAAACATGTCTTTCGGTTGCAATTTGTATGAGTAAATAAGCACACATTTTTGGTAGTGCATTCAGTATACATTTTTGTGTGATAATTACTATCCGGAATTTGTCGGTGTTGCTTATGAATATACGGCATACGCATTTGGGCTGAATTATAATTCATAACCAACACGTGGTTATAAACGTCATGAACAGAACGCTTTCTTTAAAATCTCTTGTTCATATGAACGAAATGAGCAGTAACCAAACATATCAAAACTATGTCCTTTTATTACTAACTTTCCTTTTATATCAAGTATAGGCATTGTGTGCATTGTTCTTGGTAATCGTTACACAGAAACCATACCCAGTCTCTGTACAACACGAAATTTCTGAACATTTTCGCATGTCTAGATTGATTCATATCTTAAAATTTGATAATATTATACATAAATATCGCTAATACTTGAATACTGAATTAGTAATGAAACAGTTTGAATTTTGTTTGCAGAGTCAATTGCTTAAATCCACGTGGATTTAAATCTTTCATAAATTTTGAATCAGTCACCTCATACAATTCTACGCAGGGTGAATTTTGTACAGAAGTCTAGTCCGATCTCAGCTAAGCTTGTTGCAGTAGTTTTAGATATAAGATGGCCACATGGCCCCAAAAGGGTTCACACTATCAAAAACGTAAGCATTAAGACTTGTAACGTACTTTTTTTCGTCCCATTGAGTTAAGCAGCAACGTACACAACAGAAAAAGCTCAGAGCAGAAACAATTGAACTGTTAATCCTTAGACATAAACCAACGAGATGAGAAACATACCTTTTAAATGTGTAAACCCATGAAACCTACAACTCCATTCTCATTTCACACCTTACATATATCGCCAAAACCACTTACGGGGTCAGTTAAGAACATTGTAAGGTCCGTTCAACAAGCTTTAACCAATAACAAATATATTATGTTGCGGTCTATTACATTAACTTTTGAGTGTAGCGTAATATTTTAACTATTAGCTATCCAGGTGTACATTGCAATAACCCTCTTTCAATTTTTCCACCAAATGTCTGGGTACCCCATTATACCCCTCTGCTTTGTTTTGCTCTTCCCCTCCAACCTCCCCCCTTCTCCTTGCGGGCCAAAGTATAAAAAGTGTTTCGGCAGATTGGCAGATACATTTTTTTCGGGCAGACGGACGAGAACTTATCAAAGTTTATTTCTTATTTTTTCACTAAATTATTTGCGTGCACCTTTTTGATCCTCTGCCCAGTTTACCCTCATCCCCCTCACATTTTCTTGCCCCATATTTGGGTTAAGAGTGTAAAACATTGCTCGCCTTTGCAAGCGCCTAGATACCTGCAGCCCGCAATACTCTTACTCCCACTCCTGTACATCTGCTCATCCTATCATCCAATAGACTGCCGCCTCGGAGCGCGCGGAATCCAAATATACGCTCTAATGTATGCGTCTGCAACGTTGGTGGTTGTGATTTCCAGATCAATGGCCAACGTTCTCTGCCATCCACGTGATTTACGAACATTAATTACGGAACATCTGTATACACGATATTTTATCCAGGGCATGCATGGCAACCTCCCAGTCACCAGACTATCAACATATGTGTGGGCCAGTTTCCTAAGACATAACAGACATCAACTATACAAAACACTCCAACCGTCAACCTGAACCAACACCCTCTTAACTATACGTTATCAGTGAGTGTTCCCATATTCGGAATTAGGATACAAATACATGTGGACGGCCTATAAATTTAAAAAATTATGAATTTACTGCCTGTTGATGCACAGAAATCAGTACAGCATTTGTGGTTCGAGAGAAACTGAAATAATTTTTTGGCTTCTCCAGTACAATAAACGCGTGGCAAGAAATTAAGTGAAAAAAATAGTATTTTCAGTTTTAGAAATATGTATTAAAATAGCATTAATTAAATTAAAATTTGACTGCTTCGTTTGATTGCGTACATAATGTGTGGCATCACATTGTTATGTTGTTGAGAAATTCATATGTAAAATATATCATTATCGCGCTCTGGTAAAATACATTACCTTGCTGTAAACTCGCAAATCCATGATATCTAACTAATAAAAATAACGCCATTAGTCATAAAATATTTACTATCGTAAATATATTCTCGCGTTTTCAGAGTCGTCAGGTAATGCATATGTAAAAATTTACGAATAAAAACGAAGGCATTTTTACAATATAAAACCGATGTAATCATATGTTTTAAAGAAGTTCAGTGGCAATATTGTCTTGATTTATAAATGGCAAATTCAACACGCTGGATGGGACACCACCTTAAATGTAATGGTTTTATTCGCATTTCTTCACAAACAGAACCAATTTATTTTTAATGCTTTAGTTTCAAAATTGAGTCACCGGCAATATGATTCCAAATATTGTCTTTGAATCCCGGATTCCTGTAACTCCTGTGGTTCTGTTCGAGCGTCGCTCGTTATTGTTGAATATCGTCAGTTGTTCTAGCTGTAAACGGCTGTTTCAACATACCTTAGAAAAAAAAAAGCAGATTTGTCAAATCAATTGTTAACTCAAATTTATTGGCAAGATTTTCACACAATGTAGATTAGAGAAATTGCCAAGTAGTTTAAGATAAGTTGTTTTTAAGTATACTATTTGAAAATCGTTCTATTTATTAACATTGTTTAAAATTAAATGTTTTTCGTGATTAACTATAACTGCTACTCCCATTCTTCCGACCTTTTCCTACTTCCATGTACATGCATTCACCCATCTACACACCCACTAGCATACGCAGAAATATATAGAGAGAGTCGAGATAAAACCTGACTTATGTTTTTTGAAAAAGTAGAACATGATATGCTTGAAGATGGTTATGAGCTGAGTGTAGATGTCTGAGATGTCATAGTAACCTAGAAACTTGAAGCCAATAGAAACAAAAGACAACAAATAAAGGGTGGTCTGCAGACACCATTGCGAGTATAATAGGGGTGAAAGGAGTGTAGGGGAAGTTGGTGTTACAACTGTCCTGGACTCCTGTTAAACATCACCACCTGCTATTTGCACCGATACAGCGCAGAGCCAGTTCAATGGGTTCGTCTATTGCATGGGTGTGAGCATTTAATTCCAATACATCGCAGCCAGACGCAATGCAGGTACACATTTTGCATTGCGCCCATAAGATGTGATATTTAATCGGCTTCCAGATTGCGCACCGTCTGCCTCCCAAATAAAACCCACGTACAGTAAACACCGTGAGGGTAACTTAGGATCCGCTTGAGATGTCTTTCTTTGGAATATTACAAAAATAATAAAGGTCCCACATATGGATGCTTTGAATAAAGAAATATCGTTGGGATAAATTTCAATAGTTAATTATACACATAAATTACAAATTTTAAACTGGTCCAAAAGTTTCCCAAAGTCACCCCAGTTGCCCACAGTCATATCCACTTCGCTTACGATATATGTGTGTGTGTGTGTGAGTGTGTATGTGTGTGTTTGTGTATATCGATGGCCTAGTTTAAAAAGGAAAACAACTCAAATTTTCTAGTTTTGAGTAAAATGCACGTAGAAAGATTTCGGTTTCGCCGGAAAACCTGTTAATTGACATATTTGGTAGGTGTTAGTTTAAAGAAAATGGACAAAGGCAACTATTTAAGGGGTTAAAAATTTTTCTAGCCTGCCTTTGTTGAAATTATCACACTTTAATTTGAAAAAATTACAGTTTCTTAAAACTTTACTGACAATCAGAATAATGTGCCACGTTATTACAACGAGGGAATTTAAGAGTTGTTTTTATTTTCAACTGGGTAGAATGCACTGCTGTCTGTGTGTTGGTGAGCCAAACTCAAAAATGCAATTTTTTTTGGGTTTTTTCCTTTTGGACTTGACCATCGATATGTACAAAAAACTTTTATACTTATAAAACAAACCCTTACAGGCCTGAGACTCTTCCTGTAAGGTAAACATGTTCCGACTGTATGCGGCTTGTTCAGCAATTCTACGTGTCTTCTCTCTGACCTCTAGTGAGGGAGGGATCAGTACGGTGTTAGTTACCTAGACACACTCATGCGAGACAAGTGGCAAGTGAGCAAAGAGTCGACCTTATAGTCGTGTGTTACGTCAGCAAGAGCTGTTGTAACAATTAGATAGATGCTAGATGTTGACAGACGGTATTTCCTTGTGATGCACTCTTATGTTGGCGTCGAGCTGGTCGAAGAAGTGGCCTCGCTCAGTCCGCCAAGTCCATCAGTCATCGTTGTGACAGGGGCGTCACCCAAGTGGTCGTCAACTAGACGACTTCGAAATCTTCATCAACTTGCCAGCCCTGTACCTCTGGTATCCTCCACATACTAATATTGTATATATAACTGGCCTCCCTACCTTTCGCAGCGAGTTAAGACTATTTTTTTGGGCGAAACTGTTCGACGCGTATTATATTCGAAAGCACAAAAACACGCACTTCAAACTATGTTGCTATAGTTTTAAAAATTAGGAATATTTATTACAAACATAATTTTCGGGCCTCTCAAAACGCCCGAAAAGGCTTTTCCAAACTGCCGTGCCTGGGATTTGAAAAAACACAACAGTAGAAACGAGTGTTAGACTTTGAACTATGCTGTCCACAAATAAACTATGGCCACCGATTAAAGTCGAATAGGGAATGAAGGATAATAAAACACTGCACGCCAGCTGAGTTACTTGCGCGGAAAGGCGATAATGCACTACATACGCCGGTCAGCGGCAACCTTACCACTCAATCTACTGTATATTCTGCGTAACTACCATGGCTGTGCACAGAGCTACGGCCTACCAAACCTTATTTGTAAACTTGTGATCGTTCTTGACCGATATCTTCATCAGGAATAAAGTTCAAAGAACGTTACGTATATGTATGCCTTTATCAGTTCCTTCAGCTAACTTTAAAACGTGATTTTTTTTGCCGTCGAATGTGGTGAAATGGGTCTTTTTGCGGACATTTTCAGGCATCTTAGCTCCGAATATTAAAACGGTATAGGCGGGTAAAACACACCATTACAAGTATTACGTCATAAAATAATAGACTGACTGATTGAAGCGATTTTGGTCAGCTCTTCCTATAGGACTTTAGCGCTGGTGAGGGATGACAGGATGTGAGTATGAAGAGGTGCATGGATGAAGGGATTAGGGAAACGGGAGATCCCCGAGAAAACCCGTCAACCAGCGGCATCATCCAGCACGATTCCCACATGCGGAAATCCAGGGACTGACCACGTCGGGAATCGAACCCGGACCACCTCGGTGGGAGGCGAGTGCTCCAGTATCTGCGTCAACTGCGGTCCCCGTGTAAAATGATGAATGTCTGATAGAAGCTAGTTGTCGACGAGAAGAATGCACGCTAGTTCATTGACTAGCGTATAGAGGCTAGGGTGAGGTGTGATGCGCGTACTGTGTCGTCCTTATAGCTTCCGCACTTCTTGGATTGGAAAGAGCAAAATGCGTCAACCCAGGCGGCCACCTTAATGATAACACTGCAGACATTGCTTTCTGACGTCGGGATCTTCAACCTGCAGCAAACGTTAGCCAAGACGTCCCACGGTAATGAAAGCAACACGGGTGGCCACCCTCTGTACGCAACTGTTGTGCCATATGGATATTGTAACACTGATGCGAGCAGTATTCCTCGAGCCACAAATATCAGCAGAAACAATTAAAAACTAGACATGTCCCAAAACCCGTGTACAAGTTAAATACCTCTGAAAATATATTAGGCGCGTTACACGCAAGTATAACATTATAGTCAATAAAATAAATAATTGTCATATTTAAATAATTATGTTTAATTAAAAATATTATTAAGATCATATATGAGATTGTTCACTTTCCTCTACAACTAGGTAATGTTTACATGCCTGGGTTCGCAGGAGTGCTCCTCATTATGGTCTCTTTCTTGTAAGTGTTGAGGCAACCAGCTCCGGTGATGGTTACAATCCCTTGCTCGCAGATGTTGAAATGTTCTCCACTATCGGCTGTACTGTAGACCCAAAAACTAACAATAGACTCACGCATGTAACCTTCCGGCTACCTGCATGTGTGTTTGGAAAAAAATGGTAGGTCGTACACGTATACTTCAAACATATACGGCGTCATCAACGAAAGCCCCGCAGATGTCTTGGTACCACCAATAGACTGAATTAAATTTTATTTATTTACAAAACTGCTTTAAAATGTTTTCTAAACAAACTACAATATTCACAATAAGCTATTATAAATCAGAATTACAGAACTTCTCTTATGAGAGTGTGGTGGAAAAATAAACGCTAAAAATATAGATTTCGTGATTTCAAGCCCTTATTTTTTAAAATACTGTTTTTAATTTGTTACTCGAAAGTGAAGCATAGCTACTATCGCATAGTTCTATATAAAAAAACTTACGCTAGTAAAAAATCTATTCGGCAAAAATATCTCATCGAGTATTGATGAGTAGTTCAGACTTTATTGACTATTGAGTTTTCCACTCGTCCGCTCGACATCGTAGCTTTCATAGCCCTTACACCGCTCGGCGACCTGGAAAGACGACCCCCTAAAGTGACTTCTTAGATAGGCTGCGTGTGTGTCTGATAGAAGAACAAATTATATGGACCAATAAGGTTGTCGTAGACCAGGGAGTGACCATGCCGTATACTGCCCAGGCAAACAGTTGAAGTCAGTGTATTTGTGCCCTTGTTGCTTGAACGTTATATGCGTGGTCACTGTAGAGTAGACCATCACATTGTTTCTGCCATAACATTTATATAGTACTACGAAATACAGTAAGATTATATTTTTTTTCCCTGCAGATTTTCCTTAAAATAAAAGTAACACGAGAACTATGCTGCTGGTTTCACATTAAATAAAATATTTTAGAAATGCATAAAATGATTAGGAGTATTTTGAATTCCCGCTACATAAAATGTCTTAATTATTTGTATGTTTCACTACAAACCTGAATAATCTCTGTTTATCTAACAAACCTAGTGACGTGACCCAGTAGTAAAACTAGTTGAAACTAGCAGGTTACATTCCGTAATCGCCTTTAATGGTGATGACTTGAGTTATGAATTCCTTAGCTCCCCCTCCCTTCTTAATGGCTATCAACATGAAGCTATAAAGCTTGTAATTTGTCAAGTAAGCTGGTGCTTGTCGAGGATAATGAAGCAGGCCGTAGGTCACGACTGGCCAAGCAGCGCTCCTAATTACCTTAATGAGTCTGTTGTTTGACTTGGTAGGGAGTTGGTCCCATGTCCGCTACAATCTTCTCCACAGCCCGGCCGTGTCTTGCCAGGGAGAATAACATAAACGTCTTAACTCGTGTGTTTAACAACGAGAACTGTACTTCTGCAGAAGACGCACGAAGTAGGCTACAATCCAGCCCTCCTTAAGATCAACGCCACAACACGTATCATGAATGATTGGCAGAGGCGTTTCAGAACTTCCATATTCATAACAGATATTTTTCATTTTAAGGCCAACGTTTAACTTCTGAATATAGTAAAGCATATTCCAAGCGTTACTATACAGGCCGAGTCGTAATTATATGCTAACCTGGCAGGAGTGAACTCCTGAACTCAAATAAATGGGGAAACAATAATACAACATTGGGCCTCTTGTGACGTATGATGGAGTTAAGCGCCCTCAAAGTTAAAAGTGGGAAATGTATAATTACACTAATACATCTCAGTCATATGCAATTGAATAACGAAATTTCGTATACAGACTATACTGGTGTAGGGATAGACAACACCAAGAAATTATGTTACAAAAATAACACCCTCACACTTTAACTAGGGGTTGACAACCCCTTTAAGATTACAACTTTGTAACCCTTGAGTTGAAGTGACTGGACACGGCATGTAGGTGATCAGCGAGTAAACATTAATAAAAAAAAAGGTCACCCTGAAGAAAACTGCTAACGTGAACCGTTTCCTCAGAAATCACAAAGTTAAGTTGGGACGTGGCATTGTGGGAGCCTGGGAGGTAGGCAGCCGGTGACAATTTCGGATGTTGCAGTACGTGTATACGGAAATATGTGACTTACCTTTTAATACGTATGTAGTAAGTGAACAGTTTAGAAGTTTTTGCAGCCAAGTGCCGACATTCATTTGGTTACTGTTTTATCAAGTGCCGATGCCTATTACTCGACTAAGAACCTAGTCATGCCGGAAATATACGAACTAGTTGGCAAATTATTAATCAGCTTGTGCAGCTGTACGCTTAAAGATGCACCACATACCTGGACAAATTTCAGTCGCACAGTTAGCCCTGCTGTAGGGAATTCAGAAAACAAGTTTCCATAATTTGAAAACAATTGCAATTAGCTGGATTGCGTGTTGAAAAACTGCGGACACCTGCCAACAAACGGAAACCACATACAATGAAAACACAATGTACTGATGGTTTCTATTGGGGAGTGCTTCGGCGGAGTGTAGAAATTTAGTGCATGGTTAAAAATTACGTCCATACTCTTGAAACACGTCTGCGGGTAATAAAACCTGCGTGAGTTTTCATGGGACTAATAACCTGTGAAACAATTACCAAGCTCCGCCATATGCTACAATAGGCCCAATGTTGTGTTATTGTTTCCTATTTATTTGACTTCAGGAATTCACTCCTGCCGGGTTAGCATATAATACCCAACGGTTTAGTCTGTATATGCATAATTTATTTTTGTTGTTATTTCATTGTGATATTAATTTTTTCTTTGATAAGTTGTCCGACGGAAGAGGAAAACTTCGATAGTCTTAGGTTAAGGATTCATTTCTCTCTGTTCCAGTTATGAAGGGCTCGGCTTTAGCTCTCGCAGCTCCAAGTACACTGTTGCCATGTCTATTGAGACCGATGACTGGACTCAACTACTCGAGTCATTTTCACATTTCAGCGTAAGGGGTTAATAACTTAAGCAGTAGAGCTCTCTCCCCCCCCTCTCTCTCTCTCTCTATATATATATATATATATATATGTGTGTGTGTGTGTGTGTGTGTGTGTGTATATATATATATATATATATATATATATATATATATATATATAATCACCTTCTCTTTTGTGTTACCCCTCGAAGCGTACGCAATTAGTTGTTAATATGTAGTCCTATGTCGCCATTTGTTGTAACGCATCTGATACACGCCATATTGCTTTAACAATAAAACATAATTCAGAATTAGGATTTTTCAGATAGACTAAAAGATATGTATTTAAGTACGTAACTGATGTTTTAAATTGCTAACACTAGTGAAGCATTGATTACTCGTCATGTTATTATTTTTTTCTAATGGTCTTGCCTTAAGTATTCTCCATGACCTTGGAAGAATTTATACAGCCAGAAATACGAAATTTAAAGTACGTTACTATCAGCTGTAACTAAGCAGTAACGTTGCTACTGTGTGCTTAGAATTTTTGTGAGTTTGCTGCTTACTTAAGTCTACCTTTTAACTGCTTATGTTTTTAATCGTATAAACAGCTTTACCATGGGCCGTGTTTAGTTGAAGCAATGGTTTACCGTTAACCGGCAGTAGTCGAATTCGAATTGCTGCTGAAAGTTAAGAGCTGTCTGTCAAGTATATTACAAAATTTGCAACTTGTGAACGAAGCTACATACTTTGAATTGCGTTGACGCACTGTGTGCTCTGTTACATTTAAACTGTTATAATCACAAATGATACTTATAATTAAAAATAATTAAACGCATTGCAAGCATTATTTTACTTATAATACCAAACAATATTATTTCTTGGTAAATATACTTTGCAGGACTTGCAACAAACTTTCAAAACCAACAACATTTTCAAATAGTTTTGAAAAGGTTTTCGAAAAAAAAAAAAAAAAAAAAAATGAACTGAACTGAAATAACAATAACAATTTACACACACAGTTTCTCCAATCATAATAATAGTGGACAACTTAAAATTCTAGTGATAAACTGAGGAAGTATTTATTCAGTCCCCAGATAAGTTGAATGTTGTTTAGGCCCGTTCTACAGTGACACGGAAGCGGATATGTATCATGGACGCGGAAACACTCCGACTATCCAGCTTGAAGCTGGATTCACAAATGAAGCAACACTATGCAATGCTATGCTATGCTACGCTATGCTGTGCTGCGCTGTGCTGACCTGCTATGTCTCTCGTACGTTTCATACATAGAGCTATACGATAGTTCAGTACAGGTGCAGTCACTGGAAGAACATGATCTGTCATGATCTAAAGTCTTATAACGTAAAATGTTTAAATGACAGTGATATGAAGAGTGAGCTAATATTGATGCCATTAAGACAAGAACAGCTGATAGAAATGCTGGTACAACCATTGTGCTATGTGAAGAGTTTCACAAGTTAACATTTAATTGTTATTTGAAATACTAAAGGAACTGTGTTACATAAAATGTTTCTGATCCCACTTCTTTCATTGTTGGACAAGATATATATATATATATATATATATATATATATATATATATATATATATATATATATATATATATAAATGAAAGGTGACTGATTGACTGACTGACTGACTGACTGACTGACATATCAAACTGCAGCCCAAACCACTGGACCTAGAATCGTGAAATTTTTTGTGGGGGTTCCCTTCAGGTCGTAGGCGAGCACTAAGAAGG